>PVKA01007516.1:64713-77517 GCA_004027165.1 Ctenomys sociabilis | reverse complement strand
AAAAAAAAAAAAAAAAATTGTGTTTTGTTTTCCAGAACTGGGGATTGAACTCAGGCCCTTGTACTTGCCAGGGAAGTGCTTATTCCACTAAGCCATCTCCCAGGCCCCTTTCTTGTCTTTTTTTTTTTTTTTTTTTCCTTGGCGGGGATTGAACCTAGGTCATTGGGCTTGCCATGCAAGAGCTTATTCTGCTGAGCTATCTCTCCGGCTCCCCTTTCTTGTCTTTGAGACAGGGTCTTGCTCTGCAGTTCAGGCTGGTCTTGAGCTCACATTATAGCCCAAGCTGGCCTCAAACTTGCAACTTTCCTTAAATCCAGAGAAATGGGATACACATGAGGGTGGTACAGGATTGAAACACCAGGGATGCCTAAAATCATGGTGCTTTCCAAAACACAAGTTTTCCAAATTTCTCACAAAAGCTGGTTTTTGTTTTTTTTTTTAACTGTTTTGGCAGAGCCAGGGATTGAACTCAGGCCTTTGAACTTGCCAGGAAAGCACTTATTCCATTGAGCCATCATCTCCCAGCCCAAAAGCTAGAATCTGATAGCAAACACACTCCTTTTTTTTTTTTTTTCCCCCTTAGAGGTGGTGACCTCATTTCCCTACAGGTGGTGACCTGGCTTCTCTTATTTCAGACTAAGTGTGGGCTAGGTACCTGGATGGGAAAAACTGGTCTGTATGTCAGTTTGTCAGTCAGTTGTCCTTTCATATGGAAATGGTACATCAACAGGAAAGAGACCAACCCAACACAGGACCTGGAGGGGGTCTTGTGAAGGTGACTGGTGTATTCACTCCTGGCATATTCCCTCCCCTCTTGCAATGAGATTTTAAGGCATTGTGGATGTGAGGGTGGAGATTTAACAAAACTATTGGGTTGCACCATCACCTAGAGATTCATTAGCTGAGTTCCTTGGTGCCCTTCAAGGTTGTGGCAGGGGTGGATAAACGGGGACATTTTAGCTGGTCTCCACAGGTCTCCAGGGCACTCTGGCACTTTACTGTTAGTGTCAATGCCCACACTGAAGTAGGGTGTGCACCCACACTCCTGTAAGCCCAGCACTCTGGAGTGGCAGGAGGGTCTCCAGTTTGAGCCAGCCTGGGCAACTTGGTGACTTAGGGAGACCCTGTCTCACAGGCTGGGGATGCAGCTCACTGTGTAGGCAGAGTCTGCTTCCCCCTCTACTGGCTGCCTCCATCCCAGCTTCCCCTTGTTTAGGTTCTTTTGGTCAATGCAGACAGAAATTTCAAATTGGCAAAGGGCAGCTTGGGCTGGTTGTCCTGAGTTTTCTTGCCGACGGCCCCCCAGCATTAGTGCCACAGCTCTGGACCCTGACACTGCCAGATGGTACTAGTTACTGCTGCTGGCCACAGGTTGGTGCCAGCTAAGGTTGGTGTCCCCACTCTGGGCCTACATTCTGCCAGCTGCTGCCTCCAGAGCTCTTCAGTGCAAATTTCTTCTAGTGCTTGTAGCTCCTTGAGAAATATCCTGCTGTGTAGCTCAGGCTGGTCTTAAACTCAGCCTCCTGAGTACTAGAATTACAAGCCTGTGCTACCACCTCAGCTGCTTATAGCTTTTTCAAGCAGCTGCACTGTCCACAGTACTGAAGAATCCCAGTTGGCTTTGTAGGAATTTTTTTTTACAAAAAAACTGGGAAAAAAATATGTATTTAGAGCTAGCCAGTTGGAGGCTGGGGAGACAGCTCAGTAGACTCCCGAGTTCAATCCCTGGTACCTCAAAAAAAAAGCCAGTTGGACTTTTTTTTTTCTGTTTAGGGCAGGGTCTATAAGGGACCACAGGGTATCACTATGTAGATGGGACTCATACTAACCCTCCTGTTTCCAGCCTCCCAAGTGTTGGGAGTACAGGCACGTGCCACCTTACCCAGTCTCAATCACTGTCTCAGTGAGCCCCAGGAGTGGGGCTAGCACAGCGCTGTGCTCTGCCTAAGAAGGTGCTTCAGTCTGCTGAGCTATCCGGCTGGCCCTGGACTCAGTTAAGATGATCCCAATTTATTATTTTTTTTATTGTTTTTATTTTTATTTTGGGGAACCAGGGATTGAACTCAGGCCCTTGCGCTTGCCAGGGAAGCGCTTATTCCATTGCATTGAGCCAGCTCCCTGGCCCAAGATGATCCCAATTTTGTTGGCAATATCCAGTGCATCATAATTGAGAGCCAGTCGAACATATGCCTTCTTCTCCCCATCAGGCCTGATGAGGGCATTGACCTTGGCAACATCGATGTCATAGTTCTTTTTTTTTTTTTTTGTCTTTTTGAGACAGGGTCTCGCTATGCAGTTCAGGCTGGCTTTAAGCTCACTTTGTAGCTCAGGCTGGTCTCGAACTCACAACAATCCTCCTGCCTCAGCCTCCCGAGTGCTGGGATTACAGGCATGCGCCACCACGCCCGGCGTCATAGAACTTCTTTACAGCTTGTTTGATTTGGTGCTTATTGGCTTTGACATCCACAGTGAACACGAGTGTGTTGTTGTCCTCCATCTTTTTCATGGCTGACTCTGGTCAGGGGAACTTGATGATGGCATAGTGGTCAAGCTTGTTTCTCCTGGGAGCGCTGTTCCAAGGGTATTTGGACTGCCTCCGGAGCTGCAGTGTCGGGATGGCAGAAGGCGGGTGACCTTTGTATCTTTTTCTGCCTGTGGATCCCTTTCAGCATAGCCTTCTTGGCCTTCAAAGCTTTTGCTTTGGCTTCAGCTTTGGGAGGAGCAGGGGCTTCCTTTTTTTTTTTTTTTGGTGGAACCGGGGATTGAACTCAGGCCCTTGTGCTTGCCAGGGAAGCACTTATTCCACTGAGCCATCTCCCGGGCCCTGGGGCTTCCTTAAAGATGCCTTTGGCACCATCTTGGTAAAAAGCTTTATAGAATTTTTTTTTTTTTTTTTTTTTTTTCAGAACTGGGGATTGAACTCAGGCCCTAAGCACTTACTTATTCTACTGAGCCATCAAACTACCTAGGAAATAAATCAGGCAGGACTCCTGGAGCTAGGCTTTATTTGGGCTGGAGCTTCATGTGGCCAAAGGGACTGGCATGCTGGGTGTGTTGGCGCATGCCTGTAATCCCAGCACTTGGGAGGCTGAGGCAGGAGGATTGTTGTGAGTTCAAGACCAGCTTGAGCTACAAAGTGAGCTTAAGGCCATCCTGAACTGCATAGTGAGACCCTGTTTCAAAAAGACATGAAAACAAAAAACCAAACCAAACCAAAACCACACACACACAAAGGGACTGGCATATGGCAGTGTGAGGCTTCTCTAGTGAGAGCTGGGCGGAGTGCTCACAGAGCAGCAGCAAGCCTGACTGGCCACTTGAGCTTGCTGACCAGCCTCAGACAGTCTGAGCACTCATTGCTCCAAGCTCAGTTTTGCTGCTTGGTCCAAATTGGAGCCTCCTGCAGGAAGGGCAGACATCACTGGGTGAGTGGCCACTGGGAATCCCTGAGTCCAGGAGGTGGTTCTGGGGATCAGGAGAGGGAGCTGTTTGATCAATAGCAGTTATGTCGCAGCAAATAATGGTGGGACCAAAGCAAGACAATCTCTAGGAGAGCAGCCTGTGTTCTTGGCTCTGGGGGCAGTTGAGGGTGTTAATAACTAGCCCAGGGCTCTCACCATCTCAGTTACAACAGGTACAGTGGCTCCACTGCTTCAGATGGTGACAGTGGCCCAGGGATCTGACAGCCAGCAGGGATGGGATGCGCTATGTAGCTTGGCCGCTGCCCACTGGCCCTGAGATGTTCACGCCTATGGTGCGTGCGGTGCCGGTGTTGCCAAGTTTGGCTTCTCTGAAAGGGCCGAAAGACAAGGATACCTCCCCACTCAAGGCCTGGTTGCCAGCACCCTGAGACACCCATGAAACCACGTTAACTGTTCATGGGTGAGCACTAAGGGCCTTTCCATCACCAGAACACATTTCCATTCTCAGTCTTAACTGCTGGCTGGGCATGGTGGCACAGGCCTGAAATCCCAGCACTTGGGAGGCTGAGGCAGAGGACTGCTGTGAGTTCAAGGCCAGGCTGAACTGCACAGTAAGATTGTCAAAAAGACCAAAAAAAAAAAAAAAAAAAAAAAAAAAATCCAGCTAGCCTCCCCAAAGAGGCTCTGCAAATGGTGAGGGGCACTGTCACTTTCCAGCGGGTCCTTCCTGGATGAGGCCTACAGAGGGGCACATGGGCACCTGCTGCCCTGGCTTTGGGAAAGTCTGGCAGCCCTACTCAGTTTGCTGTGGCCATCCGAGGGCTGTGCATCCCAGGAGGAAACCGGGGAATCTCCAGAGCTTGGGGGCCCCTCCATGCCCCAGACATTGTGTCCCACGTGGCGACTCCAGCCTGGATAACGAGGGAAATCTGGGAGCAGGCCTGACCTGGGTAGGGGCTGGGCCTACACCCCTTACCCTGCTCCTGTCTTTGAGGTGACCCGAGTGTCGTTGGCATTTGTCTGCTTCTGCCATCTTCCTACAACTTGTTCCCCAGGCTGGGGTTAGGTAGCTGAACCTTTCCCCCAACCCCTGCATGGGTTTTTCACCCTCTACCAGGGCAGAGGTTGGGCAGGAAGACAGTGCAGGCAGATGTCCACACAAGGGTACCCAGGCCATAGCTCCTGGGTGGGGAGACCTCTGCAGGGCCCAGGGCCACAAGCCCACACTCTAGTGGAGGCAAGGGAGCTCTCTGGCCAGAGTCTCAGTGGGCACTTGGGGGTTCACAGGGGTCCCCACAGCAACCTGAGCTCCTGAAGGCCAGAGGAAGGGTGTAAAGGCATGAACAGGAGGATGAGGGCTCTGGGCCCCACTTGGTGGGGTTTCTAGCTCACTTGGGTGCCAGGTGCACTCTGACCAGGCAGACGGTTTAGCCTAGTCAGTCTTCTGCCATCTGCGTCCTATTGGTACCCACAGGACTCAGGGTCCTGCTGGGCAGGGCTGGCCCAGATTTGAAGCTCCAGCTTGGTGCTGGAGAGGAGTGAGCTGGTTGCCTCATGACCACTCTTCCCTACCTCGGACAACTGAAAACCGAAGCTCAGGGCCAGGGCAAAAAGAACCCAACAGAACCATAGACAGAACAGTCTGCTGGGAAGCCAGGTGCACACAGGGCCCAGCAATGTCAGTGCCATCTTGGCCTTCTCAGAGCGTGTTCTGAGTCGTTGGCTCACTGTAGCAGCTTCCACTGAGCCAGTATCCCCCAGGTCACTGCCCCAGGCTGTTCAGGATCCAACATGGGCCTTCATGACCCATCTGGCTCTGCTCTCTCAGATGCTGACCTCCCTGTGGACCCAGAGCAAAGCCCCACTCTTCCTGCCTCCCAGGAGCCGTGTGGGTTGGGGCTGCCCCTGCTGTGAGGAGTGTGGGGTGAAGGCGAGACACAGGACAGTGCAGACACCTGTGGATAACTTAGTTTATGGGTCAAGCCAATGCAATGCAAAGTTGTTCTTGATTTTTTTTTTGTTTTTGCTTTTTAACCAAAATAAATAAATCGGATCTGCCCCCGTGAAGGTCAGAGCAAGGGAGCGAGGAGTTGAAGGCTGCTGGCCCACCATCCTTTGCCCTGCCCCTGCTTCTGACCTGCTTTGGCACAGCGAGAAAACGATGCATGGACAGCTCCACTGTGTTCCCGGGGTGAGGCAGGACAGGGCAGCCAGCGACTGGCGGTGGAGCCCCAGGAGAATGTGCAGGGCATGGCCTCCGCGTCCAGCCCAGAACCCAGAGGGCACCAAAGAGTGTCACCACACAGCCACACTTGCCCCGCCCTTGTGATGCCAACACCAGTGCTCTCGCACGCATGAAGGCCACTCTGGCAAGCCCTGCCAGCTGTGCCACCCTGTGGCTTCTTGGGTTTAGCTTGGCAAGACGTAGCTACCCCTAGTCCTGGAGTGTCTGCACCCTGCTCAGTGACAAGGGCTGTCAGTGATCTGGGAAGCCACCCTAGGCTCTGGGAATGAGAGGCGGGTGAGAGCACCCTCCTCCTGTTCACCACAGCCTGGCCAGGGCAGCAAGCGCAGCGCAGTGCAGGGAGGGCAGAGGGCGGGCAGTACCAAGGCGCGGCGACGCTTTAGTGGAGAAGCAAGGGGCATTGTGATTGTGACATGGGGCCGCGCCAGGGGAGCCCGGGAGTGTCTAGGAGAACTTCTTGAAGGCGTCCAGATCAAAAGCCATGTCCAGGAAGCGCTGCAGCTCCGTCAGGTGAGTCTTCTTGTTGCCGGTGGCTGGGGCGGCAGCTGGGTCACGGCCCACGTACCTGAAAGGGGCCAATGGGGTCAGTGAGAGCAGTAGCCTGAGCGTGTCCCGCCCGCTCCTGGCCATGTTTGCCTTACCAGACCGGCTTGGCGCGGTCAATGGTGGTCCGGAGCCGTGGCTTCACGTAGTCATAGTAGCCCTGGTTCTTGTGCTCCTCCTGGCACCACACCAGCTCGGCGTTGGGGTACTTCTGTGCCTCCTTCAGCAGAAGGTCAAAGGGGAATGGTGACAGCTGGACAAAGAGGGGTCAGTCAGGTCAGGCTGGGACACTTGGGTGGGGCCCTCAGGAAGGTGGCAGTGACGCCGGCCCCTACCTGCTCGATCCTGGCAATGGCCACCTGCTCAGCCATGCCCCTGGCCTTGCGCTCCCGGATGAGGTCGTAGTACACCTTGCCAGTGCAAAAGAGCAGCCGCTTCACCTGGCTGGGGTCTTGCGCTGCGGGGCCGTCCTCCGGGATGACCCGCTGAAAGTGCGTTCCTGCAAGAGTCCCATGCTGGGCTGGCTCTCTCCTGGGTGCTTGCTTGTGCCAGCAGAGGGCCCAGGGCCAGGGCAGGCCGCACTGTCTGGCTCACTCAGCCTGTGTGAGGCGCCCGAGGGTCCGTGGAGACCTCAGGGGGGCAGCCCAGGAGGGGGCTGCGCTCTGCAGTACAGCCTGTGTGGGAGACTTTATGCTACAACAGCCAAGCTGCTTCACTTAAGACTCCTCATGAATCTCCACACATCAAATCTTACAGTGCCAGCAGGGGACACACAGGACAGCAAGACAAAGGGACAGAGCCCAAGCCACATTCTGAACAAAGTCTTCACCAGTGCTGAGCATGCCCAAGGTCCACGCAGGAAAACCCACAACTCAAGTTGCCTCCATGATCAGAGGCTGCAAGCTACTGTCAAGGCCAGGAACCAGGCTAGGCGCCGCTCCTGCCACGGAAAGAAACAAGGAATTTGGAAAGAATAAAAATGCCATTGAAAGGTGATTTTTAAGAGCTTTAAATATTTGGTAATGTGGTAGGATCAGGATTTTCAGAGTTGATGAACAAGAGTCTTGTGGGAAAACTTATTTTGATAAAATTATTACACATGCAGAAAAACTGATCACACTGACTGGATATGTCCACAATAAGGAAAATAAACTGGATTTTCAGAATAAAAAAAAAAAAAAAAAGCCCTCTGCTCATAGGCAATACAGTAGGTCTGAAATATACACAATGCTAAAGAATGCATACAAAACAAGAACAAACGGTGGAGTAAGTGCTTCCTGGCAAGCGTAAGGGCCTGAGTTCAATTCTTGGTTCCACAAACAACAACAATAACAACAAAAAAACAATAACAACCAGGCATGGAGATGCGGGCCTGTGACCCCAGCACTCAGGAGGCCAAGGAGGGATGACGGCAGGTTAAAGTGCTGTAGGGGCTACAAGGTGAGCAGAGAGCCTGTCCTAAAACCAAACGGGGAAGAGCGAGGAACAGAGCTCAGTGTGAAGCCCTGCTACCACAGAGAACAGAACTAGGCACAGCCTGCATTTAAGGAACACTCCTCGAGCTCTGGAAATAGAATGCCCATCCCAAAATTCAGCCATTACACCACTTACACACACAGAGACAGACAGACACACACGCATGCACGCACGCACGCACGCCCCCAGTGGAGGAGAGTAGAGCCCCAAGTAAACCTCCTACAATCAGATTTTCCAACAGATGGCTCCAGGAAGTCTGGAAATCTACTTGAGAGCAAAGAGGTCTCAACCTTTTTTTTTTTTTATTGGACCGGGGATTGTGCTTGCCAGGGAAGGGTTTATTCCATTGAGCCATCTCCCTGGCCCCAACATCTCAACCTTTACCTAATAGTATATACAAAATCAGCCTGGGGAGATGGCTCAGTGGAATAAGCACTTGCCTGGCAAGCAGGGCCTGAGTTCCCTCAGTTGTGCCAAAAAACCCAAAAAAACAAAATCAACTCTCAAGGGGATCAATTAACTAAATATTAGAGCTAAAACTATAAAATTCTTCAAAGAAAACAGGGTAGCTGGGTTTGGTAGTACACATCTGTAATTCTAGCGTTTGGGGAGGCTGAGGCAGGAGGGTCACATGTTCAATTTGTCCCTGCCTAGGCAAATTAAAAACTTGGCGAGACTGTGTCTCAAAATAAAGAATATAAGAAGGGCTGGGCAATATAGCTTAATGTAAAATTCAATCCCGTTTCACAACAAAAACAAAACAAAATAGGGCCAAAACTTCACAAGATATTATCCAAAAAAGCAACTCACAGAATGAGAGAAAACATTTGCAAATTATGTATCCAATAAAGGGCTTTTTCTTTTTTTCTTGGTACTAAGAATTGAACTCATGACCTCATGCTGTGCCACTGAGCTAAAACCCTGGCCCCTTTTGGTCTTTTTGGGATGGCATCTGCTATGTAGTTTGTGTTGGCCTTAAACTCACTCTGTAGGGCAGGCTGGCCTTGAACTCATAGGATCCTCATGCCTCAGCCTTGTTGGGATTACAGGCCAGCACAACCATGCCCAGCCTGATAAAGGACTGATAAGCAAAACATACAAACTTCAACCTCAGCAAAAAAACTAACATGATTTCAAAATGGGCAAAGGAGGGCCAGGGAGATGGCTCAGTAGAATAAGTGCTTCCCTGGCAAGTGCAAGGCAAAGGATTCCATTGGACAGTTCTTGAAAGAGGCTGGGGATATAGTTAAGTGGGACAGCATCTGCCTGGCAAGTACAAGGTTCTGTCTTCAATTCCTAGTACCAAACCCCCTCCAAAAGATGCACAGTGCCACCAATTATTAGAGAAATGCATATCAAAACCACACCAAAATGTCCCTTCAGAGGTAACAGAATGACTAATTAAAACCACTCCCATCACAGCCAGGCATGCTGGTCTAAATCAGCACTGGGGAAGCTGAGAGGGAGGATTGCTGAGTTCAAGACCTGTGTTCCATAGTCAGACCCAGATTCAAACAAAACACAATCCTACTGGGGAGATAGCTCGGTGGCATAAACAGCTGCCTGACAAGTGCAAGGTCCCGAGTTTGATCCTTGGTACCACAAGCTGTGCTGGCCCAAACACGTGGTGGTGCATGCCTGTAATCTCAGTACTGGGGAGGCTGACACAGGAGGATCACTATGCATCAGAACTGCGGAGTGAGACCCTGCATCAATAAAATAAACCCAACTCAAGCTCCCCTCTGTCCCCCACACCACACAAGTATTGAGGATGTGGAGAAATCGGTCTGTTTGCAGAACTGCTGTGGAAAGCTCTGGTGGCTCCTCAGAAAACTAAAAATAGCATTAGCACATGGCTCATCAACCCAATACTGGGCACCCACCAGAACCAAAAGCAAAGCCTTGTGTGCCTGTGCTCGAAGCAGCGTTATTCATAGGAGCTAAACATGGCGGCATCACACATTCACCATCCAAGAACGGGGACAGAGTGTGGCTGTGGCCAGAACGGCATGTGGTTCACTACCACGTGGTCAGCCTAGACAACACTCCCTAGACTTGACAAACCATCCACAGAGAGCCACAGGCAGGCTGAACAGTCCAGATTGTTCAGTCCAAAGGTGGACATGCTCTAGAGCCTCAACTTTCTGAGCCTGTACCAGGCCCAACTGCAAAATTCCACCTCTGACCACAGGGTAGTTACACGTGCAGGCCATGAGGGGCAGTGGAGCTCCCAGGCCACCACCCTCGGCCGAAGAACCAGGCCCCTCACACCCACCTGTAAGCATCTCATCGAAGTTGGTTCTGGCCTCAGGATGGCGCAGGAGGGATTTGGGGGTGAAGACGATTAACTGAAAGACAGAATTGTCTTGTGATGATGAGCTGGGTCTCACAGATGCTACAGAAGGAAGCCCACAACAAAGTCTACCCACACCTTCATGCAGGACTCACAGGACATACTGCCTCCCCACTCCTCTTAGAGCTCACTGGGAGAAGCAGGGGAGGAGGGAGGAGCCCACTTCTCTGCTGTCAACTTCCCTGGCAGGTGTGCGAGCCTGCCTGATCCTCCTCAGCCTCAGCCCAGTGAGGGCAGTGAGCAGCCTAGGCCTGTGGCCTACAGCACCACAGGAGAGCAGCTCACTCTCCCTGCATGCTGCCCCCACAGCTGGCTCTTCACACGCAGCTGAGGGACTCACTTCCCCTGATCCAGCTCACACAATGTCTTCCCCCAAGGCATCTGGCAGAACACAGCAGTGAGAGGGTGCTGCCCTAGTGGCAGCAGAGAGGGACCAGGCTCCCTGATGCCACATCTGGTCCATGTCCCTCTGCAGGTGCCACCTAACCAAGTGGAGCCTACAATATCCAGGAGCATTTCCTGCTGCCAACTCATTGTGAAGCTAGAGGCTGCGAGGAGGCCCACGGCACTGACCGGCTTCCGGAAAGGCAGCAAGATCTGCCGGCGTAGCACATGGAAGAAGTTGCCAGGCGTCGAGCAGTTGACAACCACCCAGTTGCAATCATACAGCTGGCTGATGTCAAAGTTGGCTACTCCAAGGTCCTTTGGGTGGGGGAGAAGGGGAGAAGGGCAGGGGTGGGGTGGTGCTGAGTACCCTGGGGGTGGTGAAGGGAACAAAGGGGCCTAGGGATACCCTGGAGCCCCCACTGCAGGGCAGGAACCAAAGACCCAAGGCTGCCTGGGGAGACAGGCTCTGTGGAGCCTCTACTCTACGCCTATGCCCCAACTCCTGGTGGGTGCAGCAGGATGCTGCAGGTATGGAGGCCCAAGTCTCATCTAACAGTGACATTACTTTCTCTTACAGATTTTGACACCCAATCATCTTTGAGATTTTTTTGCGGAACAGGGGATTGAACTCAGGCCCTTGCGCTTGCCAGGGAAGCACTTATTCTACTGAGCCATCTCCCTGGCCCCTTGGGCTTACTTATATATTTTAATTAACTGAGTTCATTTAAACTTGCCAGAAGCCCCTTCCCCTCTCTCTTGGCAGAACCAGGGACTGGTCCCTGGAAGCCCCTTTTCACCAAGGACTCCACCTAAACCTGAGCAGTAGCAATGTCCACCAGCTTCCTGGCCCCTAGATAGCCCTGCTCTGGGGCAACCAGCACACACAGGGCCACATTGCAGGTCCCAGAAGGGAAGGGACACCATCCTCACCGGCAGGACGTCCGGGTCGTCATTGCACATCTGCAGGAAGCGCTCTGGACGGGCAGAGGAATGCTCTGGGCCCTGGAGCGGACATAGCAGTCAGCAGGGCCACACAGGCTAGAACCCGCAGGAAGCACTGGCTGTGTCCCCTGCTTATCCTCTGCTCCCTTCCCAAGGTCAGAGTACAAGCCCCTCCCTTCCCCTCCCTTAGCAAAGCACAGTGCATCATGTGCCCTGGACAACTGTTTCTGCAGCCGATGCCCCCAAGTCATGGTCCACCTAAGCTGGGCAGTGGGGCAGAGCTCACCATGCCCTCCATGCCGTGTGGCAGCAGCAGTACAATGCCGTTCTGCCTCACCCACTTGGCCTGGCCTGGGCAGATGAACTGGTCGATGATGCACTGGGCCATGTTGTTGAAGTCACCAAACTGGGCCTCCCAGAGAACCAGGGCATTGGGGCTGGCCATGGCAAAGCCCAGCTCAAAGCCTGCAACGGAGAAGATAGACATATTGGATACCAGCTAGTGGGCAGAGGAGCTGAGCATGTGGCAGGAGGCACTCACCCAGGACACCATACTCTGACAGGGAGCTGTTGCACACAGTATAGGGGGCCTGGTTGGGCCAGAGGTGGTTCATGGGGATGCAGGTCCTCTTGTCCACATTCTGGTCGTGCAATACATGGTGTCGGTGGCTGGACATAGAAGGATTAGTTAGCAGACATAGCTGCCAGGCCCAGGCTCCCTGCTTCTACAGGAGCACGCCCAGACCAGAGGGCAGCCTTGCACCTGAGACCCAACCCCCAGCCCCTCCATCTATGGCTCTGAAAGGCAATAAGGGTTCTGCTCATTACCTGAAGGTGCCCCGCTCCACATCCTGGCCACTCAGCCGGACGTGGATGCCCTCCTTGAGGAGTGAGCCAAATGCCATGTACTCTGCCAGGGCCCAGTCCACA
Organism: Ctenomys sociabilis; assembly: GCA_004027165.1. NCBI lineage: Eukaryota > Metazoa > Chordata > Mammalia > Rodentia > Ctenomyidae > Ctenomys > Ctenomys sociabilis. The sequence continues at coordinate 65,219 of PVKA01007516.1, read as the reverse complement.
GTCCGGTTCTTTACCAGCTCCTTGCGGGTCTTCAAGATGCGGCTCAGGCCTGCAAGGCACATGCACAGAGTCCTGCAGCCCAACCATATGGCCCTCTCTCCAACCCTGTGAACCTGGGGATGACAGGGCCTCCCCGTCTCTCTGCCCTGTAGCTCAGCAAGCTGAGACCTTGCTGCAGGCAGAAGGGGGACAGTAGGCACAGCAAAATAGCTGTGGCCTTCAATGAGGGATCCCTGCAGGGTTCCACAGCTGGTTACCTCCATGGATGGTGAAGTTCTCCACGGGCACAGAGCTGGCCACATTCCCAATATGTGTCAGGACGTCCTCCTCCAGGCCGGTGGAAGGGCAGGACATGCTCCGGGGCTGCCCATCCAGGGTGAAGAAGCCTAGGAGGCAAGCACAGGCTTAGGCAGGCTGCCTGCTTGGGAAAGGACTTCTGCTGTGCAGGCCTTGGTCACAACAGAGTCAGAGTGTAAGGGATGGGTGTGTGTGTGTGTGTGTGTGTG
>PVKA01007516.1:0-64613 GCA_004027165.1 Ctenomys sociabilis | reverse complement strand
TGAAGGCCTCCTCACAGATCTTGTCATACTTGGAGATCTCCTCCTGGAGGTGGAGCAGCCACTGACACCTGAGCATTGAGTAGCCCCCGGCCTCACACCCATCACCAAACCAGCACCCTCTTCATACTACATGCAGCCTTCCTGAGACCAGTGAGAAGCCATTACACTTCCTCTGAGCCCTGAGTACCTTTCTCATCTATGTGGGCAAGAGGCACTGCTTTGAGTCAGAGCCCTGGCTCATGCTGTCTTAAGAATGGGCCGAGTGCTCCCAACTCCTCTGCTACCCAGGAAACCTGGGCTCCCCTCAGGGCTGTCTCCAGGCCCTGTGCCAGGAGCCTTTGGTCTTTGCCATGTACATGAAGCTCCTCACACAACCTGCATAGCCTTCCACTGACCCAGCCAGGACTCTGTTCAAAGCACTCTGGACCCCCTTTCCCCTGGTGGAACTCAGCACTCACTCCTCACCTGCCACATCTGTGGCAACTTAGAAAACTGCTGGGCAGCTACTATCTTATCTTCAAAACACCTTTTATTCCCTGCCTTAAACATTGCTTTAAGGCCCATGTCCTTTATCAAGCATCTCAGGAGCTGGGACCCTCTAGGAAGCCACACACTGAATGTTACAACTGTTAAGTATTCATATTTTGCTAGGGTCCTTCTGGGAGAAATAGTTTGTAGTGGCCTTCTCTGGTCTCCCCAGCCCTGGAAAGGCTGCCAGGACATACCTCGTACTCAGGCTGGTTGACTACGCCTTGTGACACCAGCAGCTCCGCATACTTCTGCAGCACTGGCTTCTGCTTGTGGATCTGCTTGTACATGAGCGGCTGTGTGAACATGGGCTCATCCATCTCATTGTGGCCATTGCGCCGGTAGCACACCTGACAGCAGGCAGAGAGTGTGAGAGGCTGCAGCAGGCTCTGGGGGCACCCACCAAGGAACAAGCTGTAGGCCTGCCACTGCCTGGGTGCATACTCTGGATTAGGATCTGTCTCCCTCACCCAGTGGTGCTGCTGTGACTATCAAATGAGGCGACACCAGAGCCATCTGGGAACACAAACTCCTGACTTACTGAGCAAGGCATGATGGGACTGTGAACTGCCCTCATCAGCCCAGGGTTGGGAAAACGCCGAGTTGCACCTGTGAGGCAGAGCCCTAGAGAGCCATCCTCTCCCACTCACCAGATCCACAACCACGTCCTTGTGGAAGGTGCTTCTCCATTCAGCTGCCACTTTGCACACGTACATGACTGCCTCGGGGTCATCAGCATTCACATGAAAGATGGGGGCGTTGACCACACGGGCCACATCGGTGGGATAGGGGGAGGAGCGGGCCATACGGGGGTCTGTGGTGAAGCCAATCTGCAAGAACAGGTGTGTGACAAGAGCTGGGCAGGGGCTGCTCTGTCCAGGGAGTACCAGATGGCCACACAGGCATCTTATTTCCTTCTTTACTATTATGATGACAAATTTTTTCTTAACAGATGTATTTGAGGGGGTCAAGGAGATAGCTCAGTAGAATAAGTACTTGCCTGGCAAGTGCAAGGGCCTTAGTTCAATCCTGGGTTCGGCAAAAAGAAAAAAAAAGTGTTTGGTTGTTGCAGAGTCTTACCACGAAGTCACTGACTCTGGCCAGCTCAGCCTGCCCTAGGGGCATGTGGTGCCTGGGATCAAACCTCAGTCCCTATGCTTACCTAAGCAGGCACTTTAGTAAACTGAGCTATATTGCCAGATCTTTTTCTTTTCCTTTACTTTTAAAAAAACATGTATTTTAGTACAGGGTCTACAGGGTCTCACTATGTAACCTGGACTCACTCCTAGTGATTCTCCTGTTTTCAGCCTTCCAAGCGTTGGGATTATAGGCATACACCACCACTCACACGGGGGTGGGGTAGGGATTGAACCTGGCCACTGTAATCTGCTTAAGCAAGAGCTTTAGTCTGCTGAGCTATCTGGCCAGCCCTCTTGCCAGCTCTTGATAACAAAGATGTATAAGTTCAACAGAGAATGTAGAAGAGACATTATAAAAATTAAAGTTACCTGTAATTCTACAGGCTACAGTAGAAATGCTGTGATCTCTCCCTTTCCAGATAATTTCCAGATAATCCTATGTAGGGCATACGCACATACCTTTAAAGCTGAGGACCCTAGTTCTTTTTTTTCTTTCTTTTTCTTTTTTTGGCGTTTTAGGAATAAGTGCTTCCCTGGCAAGCACAAGGACCCGAGTTCAATCCCCGGTCCCGCCAAAAAAAAAAAAAGAGGGGGAAAAAAAAAAAAAAAAAAAAAAAAAAAAAAAAAAAAAAAAAAAAAAAAAAAAAAAAAAAAAAAAACAAAAAAAAAAGAGGGGGGGGAGGGAGATGGCTCAGTGGAATAAGTGCTTCCCTGTATTTTAGGGAAGGGTCTACAGGGTGTTCAGAGTCTCACTACTAGATCTGACTCATAGTGATCCACCTATTTACAGCCTCCCAAGAGCTGGGATTACAGGCGGGAGCTACCATATCCAGTCTTTGGGACCTTATTTCTATAATTTTGTACTTTTATTCATAAAGAAATATAGGGCCAGCCATATAGCTCAGAGATTAAAACACTTGCTTACATGCAGGGGCCAGGGGTTCAATCCCTGGCCTGCCCAGCCAGCCCTGCCCCCAGCATGTGCTGAGGGTGACTGAAACTGGGCATGGTGGTGCACCTGTAACCCCAGCGCTTGGGAGACTGAAAAACAGGAAGGATCACTACAAGTCTGATATGTGTAGTGAGACCCTGTACTAAACACATTAAAAAAAAAAAAGATAATATAAAAGTTTTCCTAAGACTCCCCTCCATTTGGATATACCAAAATGTTCATAATTTTATGACCTGCATTTAAATCTTATTTTTTGGTATTGAGGATTAAACCCAAGGCCTTTACACTGAGCTACACCCTCAGGCCCCCACTCCCTTTTAATTTTAAGACAAGGTCTCATTAAACTACCTAGGCTACAGGCATGCGTCCCCTTGCTCATCTATTAAAACTTTTATGAACTATTTCAAATATAAAGTTGATAATATAGTAATCAACTATGATCCCATCAACTAACACGAGGAAATCTGAACAGTTAACCTACACTGGCTTCTGGGCCTTGTTACTTTTTTGCTTTCTTAAGACAAGGTTGGGGGGGGGGGGTTAGGGAGATGGCTCAGTGGAATAAGTGCTTCCCTGGCAAACACAAGGACCTGAGTTCAATCCCTGGTTCCACAAAAAAAAAAAAAAAAAAGACAAGGTCTCACACTACCCTATGCTCTGGGCCTTGAACTCCTAGTGGTACCCTCCTCTCTCCCAGCCCCCTAAGTGGGGATTACAGGTATACACCACCCTGCCTGCCTCTTATTATACATTTTTACTGGAGCCCGAGCCAGGGTCTTCTTCCCCTAAAAACAAAAAACAAAACAACAACAAAACACAGGACATTTCAGTCTTTTTTTTTTTTTTTTTTGCAGAACCAGGGATTGAACTCAGGCCCTTGAACTTGCCAGAGAAGTGCTTATTCCACTGAGCTATCTCCCTGGCCCTTGGACATTTCAGTCTTGCTACTTGTTTTTCCTGTGTCTACAAACTGTACCTTCTTGGGCTTTTTATAGTCGCCTTTTAAATTTTGTTCTGGCTTCACAGGCGAAGCTGGGAGAGGCTGAGAAGCGCTCCCGCACAGTTTGCCGCTTTCCTAGTGGGTCTGCCTGCCTTGCTTTGCCACACCACTCTCATCGCAGGCACTGGTCACCCCAGCCCCTCTCTCCCAGTTCCTGGGCAAGGCCACTCCCTTTCCTCCCACAGTGCAGGTGGCCTCAAGCACTTACCATCCATTAACACCATTATCTGGCCACAGTCCACACACTATCAACCTCCCACGTTCATATGGAAGACGCTGCCGCCTGGGCACTGACACACGTGTGTGTGTGCGTGTGTGTGTGCACTGACGTGTGTGTGTGTGGGGGGGGAAGGGCTGGTGTGGTGTGTGGTGCCAGAGATCAAACCCTGGCCCCTGTGCTTACCTAAGCAAGCGCTTAGTCTGCTGAGCTATACTGCCAGCCCTTGCTCCTTCATTTTCTGTTTTGTGAACTGACAACAGTGTCACACTCTGTATGGGTAACTAACTCACAGACCAGATTAACCAACATGAAGTACCTGATTTACCATTCTGATTGTAGCTTAGTAACTGGTGGCTTTTTAACAGATGGTATTTTACTTATTAATGTTCTTCCCCTTTTTGATTCAGTGTTTTTTATTTTTATTTTATTTTTTTGTCTTTTTGAGACAGGGTCTCACTATGCAGTTCAGGCTGGCCTTAAGCTCACTTTGTAGCTCAGGATAGTCTCGAACTCACAATCCTCCTGCCTTAGCCTCCGGAGTGCTGGGATTACAGGCATGCACCACCACGCCTGGCCCGATTCAGTGTTTTTTAAAAGAGAGGGTGGTCTTGCTGTGTAGTTTAGGGTGGCCCTGACTTGCTGATGTTGTCCAGGATGGTCTTAAACTCATGGTAATCCTCTTGCCTCAGCCTCCTAAGTGCTAGGGTTACAGGTGTGTGCCACCATGCCTAGCTCAGTCTTTCCTATTGTTTGAGAAGGATTTTTTTTTTGGTGGCTCAGGTAGTCTGAAGGGCAGGTCTGGTAAGGCAGGGGGAGCTGGGGTTGAACCACAGTATCCTGTGCCTGTGTTTCCTATTGTTTGAGACGGGGTCTTGCTGTGCAGCCCTGGCTGGCCTTGGGCTGGTCATCCTGCCTCAGCCTTCTGAGGAGCTAGGATTACAGGCCAGTGTCACCATGCCCAGCAATATCACACCTTTTAAACTCCAAGTCCTTTGGTGTTTACATGTCACATATGCCTACATGATTTGAAGATTTTCCCTCTCTCACTACTAACTGGAACTCCACCTCTTCCTCAGTGCTCTTGTAATTGCTTCTACACTTGGAAAGTCTTCATGCTGACCTAGCATCTGGTTCCTTCCTCAGTCCCGCTGATGGCTCTGGTCTCAACTGAAGAGGGCCGTCCTTGGGACCCATTAACTGCAGCTCTTCCCCCAAGCTAGCCACCGTTGGCTGTCCAGGGCCCCCCTCCTGGCCTCAGTCTCTGCACCCTAACAGTTGGCTACTTGACCAAGCTTGTCTCTACTCAGCTCCAGTCCTCCGAGACCAGCTGCTCGCGGCCCACCGTCACCTGAATATCATCAACGGCCTATGTGGTGTTCCTTCCTTTCCTCTCCTGTCTTGGGGACAGAATGTGGTAGCATGTGCTCCACCTAGCTATGCTCCCAGAACCCCACCCTGTTTTTTTTTTGCATTTTGTGCAGGGTCTCACTATGCACAGCTTGAACTCAGTGATCCTCATTTTCAGCTTCCCCAGCCCACACCATTAAATAAAGTGAAAAATGACCACTGGGCCTAATCCTAAATAATGGCTTTTTTTTAATAATGTAGGTAAAATTTCCTTTTTTTGTGTGGTACTGGGCACTGAACTCAAGAGTCTCAGGTTTGCCAGGCAGGCACTCACCACTGAGCTATCTCCCTGGCCCTGGTGTCCAAATTTTTAACAAAAGACACCTTTTAGGGCTGGGAAGATGGCTCAGAGGCATAAACGCCTGCCTGGCAAGGATAAGGTCCTGAGTTCAATCCCTGGTATTGGGACCAAAAAAAAAAAAAAAGACACCTTTTAATAATCAGGAAACAGTGATTTCGAGGACCTTGGGGGTTACCTGGTTGTTGACCACGACATGCACAGTGCCGTGGGTTGTGTAGGATGGCAGGTCACTCAGGTGAAAGGTCTCATACACAATGCCCTGCCCAGCGAAGGCAGCGTCTCCATGCAGAAGGATGGACATTACCTGCAAAGGAGGTGCATGACGTGAGAGGAAGGAATGGGTTGCAGTTTTTCAAAAATAACATTTTGAGATAATATATTTTTTAAATAAAAATATTTCTTAAATGTGTTTAGTGCAGGGTCCGCAGTGTCTCACTGTATAGGTCGGACTTGTCGTGACTCTGTTTACAGCCTCCCAAGTGCTGGGATTATGGGGTGCACAACCACACCCGGTCTCAATTGCTGTCTCAGTGTGCCCAGGGGTAGGGCTGGCACCCCACACCCGAGATTGAACCTGGTCCCTGCACTCTGCCTAGAACTAAAGCAAGAGCTTTAGCTCACTAAGCTATCTGGCCAGCCCTCATTTTGAGATAATTTAGAAGGTAGGAGAGTAAATAGACCTCACCCTTCTCTAGCCCGAGGTGCTAAGATCTTGGTAGATCTGCTTGACCCCCCACCCCACCATCCTGACATCAACAGCTCCCATTGCAGCCCCTTCGCACCCAAAACATCACACATGCCACAGGCCCCTGTGGGAGTGGTACCTGCATCTGGTGGGCTGACTGGTCCCCTGGCAGGCTACTGTCCACGATATTCCCCAGACACAACCTTCTTGGCAGGTTTTTTTTTTTTAAGCCAGGAATCAAACTCAGGACCTTGCACTTGCCATGCTACTGAGCTGCATCCTGGCCCCTTCCTGGCATATTTTGTGAGGAGAAACTGAACCCGTTCTTCCCCAATCTTCCCCTCAGCCATACACCTGAGCCTGCTCCTTCGGCAAGGACAGAAGGCACTGGGTTGATTTCCTATGCATAGGAGCTGGGGAAATACAAGGAACAGCGTTTCCTTTCTATCTGTACCACTCATTTGTGTTAATCTGCACTCAGGTTCCTAAGTGACTTGACAGCTAACCCTCAAAAACAGCTGCTCACTCTGGGCAAATGTTCTCCTGGGCACCTCCTGTTGTTCTGGCTCAGTGGGCCCAGCTCCTCTAAGGAGAGGGGACTTAGGACCTACTACTCTGTGCTGGGTCACCTGCCTGTGAGCTAGAAAAGCTGAGTGTACACAATTTCTGTATTTGTAAAATAAGCCTGAGTTCAGCTAACCCTCCTCATCCCAATCTAGTGCTTTTGCTCAGCTGTCTCCTCCACCTGTCACCCTTTCCTCAAGCGGCTGGGCACGTCACCCTTGCTGCCTACAGCATTCACCCATGTGCTCTGCATTTTCCCAGCCCCTGTCTCTCTCAGCCTGCTCCAGCCAGGCTTCTCCAGGGGGCAGGACTGGGCCAGCACGCTCAAACCACAGGATATTCAAGCCTCTGGAGAGGCAGGGCAGGCTTTGGAGCCAGGGGAGTGGAGGGTGCCTGGCAGCTGTCTAAGGGCAAATTCCTTCTTCCCTGGGAACCTCGGTCTTTTACAGGCTCTGAGCTGAGCTCTCAAGGTCCACACACAAGGAGGGGGGTTGTCTGCTTTTCTCAAAGTCCTCTTAAATGTGACTCATCTCAAGAATGCTTTGTAGGGGGGGGGGGATGGCTCAGTGGAATAAGTGCTTCCCTGGCAAGCGCAAGGGCCTGAGTTCAATCCCTGGTTCTGCAAAAAGAAAAAAAAAAAAAAAAAAAAAAAAAAAGGAATGCTTTTACTGAAGCATCTATGGGTGTTTGGCCAGCAAGGTGACATGTGACACAACCCCTCATGCTGTGCTGCTTATAGAGCTTTGGACCTGTACCTCCTGAGTTTCCATCGTCAGCCTGGCCCCCAGTCCTGTGCCGAGGCTTCTTGCCAGCAAGGGAAGGCCTAGCACTCGCCCTTCAGGGACAAAAATCAACATTTTTTAAACAAAAGATGGCACATGTCCTCCCTCTTGGCCAGGAAGGACACTCACAAGATAGCAGGACAATACACACAGTGTCCAGCTTGCTCGAGGGCCCCTGAAGGGGCGTGCAGTCTGCCACAATGCCCAGACTGTTCTCTCGCTGGGAGTGAGTTGCTGGCATCAAGCCACTCCCATTTCACTTGCTCCAGCTCTCCATAGCGCTTTCTTCCTGCACAGACTTCTCTTACAGTCTCTTCTGCAGCTGGGGCACCTGAGGCCAGGCTCTCTGATATCACAGTGCGCTGCCGTGGGTGGCTGCCACAGTCAGCCCACGCACAGGCATGGCTTCTCCCTGGTCTGGAAGCTGGGCTCCCTTCCAGAGCAGGGAGCCCACTGCACTGTGCAACTGCTCCTGTGCACATACGTGCCCAGGGACCCTCACATGAGGCTAATAAGGGGACTTTCCCACACACAAGGCTCTGGGAGGTAGTGCGTAACTTTCCATGAACACTAAGGTTAAGTAACGTGCACACCAGCTTCCTGAGTGCTAGAGTTAGCAGAATTCCTGAGGGAACTGGAAGCAGCAGGTAAAACAGGCAGCTCAGCCCCTAAGGGCCACTCCCTACCACACAGGGCTGGAGGCCCAGACTGCATGCACATGTGACCCAACAGTGGTTAGTGGTCCTTCCTGACCTAGCAGCTTACAAAAGGACTGGCTTGTGTGGACATGCGGTGCAGTTTTGAACATCCTCTGTGGGATGGGGAGATAGCTCAGCAGTCTAAGCACCTGCCTGGCAAGTACAAGGACCCAAGTTTGATCCCCAGTACCACATACCATGCTGGCCCTGGAATCCCAGGCACACTGTGCCAGCCCTCAAACTGGGCATGGGGGCACACACCTGTAATTCCAGCACTGGAGAGGCTGAGACAGGAGGATCACTATGAGTTCAAGCTGTATAGTGAGACCCTGTACCAAGTAAATAAATGAATGAACAAATGTTAAATATTTTCCACCACCTCTATTAGTGCATTACTCTTGGTGTAAGCAAAGACTGGTCAAGTGGGCTTTTTCCTTTATTTATGAATGCAGAAGTCTACCCAAAGCTTTCTGAATCTAGTTCTACAACTTGGCCCCAATGCCTCAGCAAGCACATTTACAAAGGTAAGGGAAATGCCGGGGGCCCTGGGTGCCTGTGTGGTCTCCTCACTCAGTCTCCCCTCCCCCATCCCCAGCAGACACAGGAGTGGAGGTTGCCCAACATAGCGAGGCATCTGGGACTACCTGGAGTTTCTGTGCACCACTTGGGCTGAGCCTGAGGCCATGGAGTAAACTCTGCTCCTATGACAGCAAGTGTCCTCAATGAAAAACCACTTTTTCTGGCTGCCAAAGACACCTTCGCCTACCCCATCCCCTCCAGCTATGCCACCAAGTAGATCTACAGTATTTTAAACCACAGAGCCTCTTAAGCTAAGCATTGGTTCCAGTCCACCAAAGACCTGCCCTCCTCCCTCCAAGGCCTCCAGAGGGGTTTGGGAAGGGCCTTCCTTCTCCACTCACCTGAAGCCTGGACTCTCTCTGCAATTTAAATGAACAAGGGCCTGCTGTGTTAAGAGGTATGCCCGCCCTGCAGCCCAAGCCTGGGGATGTTTCCTCTGAAGTCCTTCACACTGTTTCCAGCACCTTATACTGTGCTATTCTTTCTCCAAACAGAAATGTTCCCTTAGGAACTGGCTAGTGGTACCCAGCTCATAAACCCAATATGCTCCCCACAGGTACTATAAATACTTCATTTTTTTGATTATTTGGTTTTTAGGTAATCATAAAGTTATTTTTTCCCTTTTTAGATAGGGTTTCACTACATAGTTCAGGCAGGGCTTGAACTCACTATGGAGCCTAGGCTGTCCTTGAACTCTCTGTGAACTTTCTACATCAGCTTCTTGAATGCTGGTTGGGTTAGGTCATTATTAATAAAAACAGCACACTCTTATGAATAGAATCCTAATGAAGGTGAAGTAAGGGCCAACGGTTTCAATCTTCTGAGTTTCTACACATGCACAGGCAGGCCATCATTACTCAGCACTTCTGTCATACTTAAGAATACCATGGTAGAATCCCAGCCACTCTTGGGCCGGTGTCCACCTCCTAGTGGGCTCTTGCCCCAACCCAGTAGCATCTCTTCTGATGTCTCCGTCCCACTTTTCTCCTTCAGGTTCACTCACACCATCTCCCTTCCTGCAGACTCTGAACTCATCAGTGAGAGCCTCTGGGGTCATCAAGGGTAATGAGTGCCTGGAAACAGTTCCCATTCTAGTTCTAGTAATTCCAGCTCAGAAGTTGCATGTCTGTATGGGACTGCTTTAACTCTGCTACCCTTTCAGAGTTGTCTAAAATTTATACACTCTGTGCACATATTTTGAGATTAGGTCTTGCTAAGTTATTCATCTGCCTAGGGCAGGCTTGAATTTGTGATCCCTCTTCCCTGAATTTTCAGAGTGCTAGGGTTAGTTGTGTGCCATCAGCTCAGCAGGCCTACCAAGCTCTGAAACCCATGATGTCCAAGACATGCCCGGGGCTGCAAGTAGAGGGCATGGTGGAGCAGGGGGTCACAGGCCTTTCTGGGGCCTCACCTTCTTGCCTTCAGTGTCCCCACAGTAGAACTGCTCAGCTTTGGTCTTGCCCATCACCACAGGGTCAGCAGCCTCCAGGTGCGATGGGTTTGCCACCAGGGACAGGGTGATATTCCTGTCGGTCACTCGGTTGATCCTGCGGTGATACATGCCCAGGTGGTACTTCATGTCTCCGGAGCCCTATGATGCAAACAGCGAGTCTGATGCTGGCAGGAAACACTCCCTGCCTGCCCAGAGCACAAGGAGAGGTCCCCAGGGAGGGATGTGGTACTGGTGGGAGGAGATAAGCTGTTCTAAGAGGCTCCTGTGCTATACAGCTCCACACAGGGGCCCCATCTCACCTCATCTGCTGCCTCCAGCTTTGAGTCGAACTGACAGAAAATCTGCTCCAGCTCCTTCCTGATGACATTTGCTAGCACATTGAGCCGTCCCCTGGGACACAGGGTGAGGAGAATGGATCCATAGGGCACAGCTTCTCCACACCCTGCTCTCACCAAGGACATAGCTTCCTTGGTCTTGCATCTCAGAAACAGCTGTGGCCCAGACCTAACATGGGCACCATGGCCCTGGTCACACTCATGCAAGACTGCTGGGTAGCAAGTATACACATACCACCATTCTGGCCCTCTACCTCCCCAGCAACAGAACAGCCTGGCCTCTGAGTCAGATCCAGCAAGAGCATCAGGGTTCAATCTTTATACAACTTAGTATCAAGCCGACACCAGTTCAGACCATGTGTGGCTCTAGCCATGAGGAAGGGGGACTCTGGCCACCCTGAAAAGCAAGATGACCCCCACAGCTGATGCCTGCACACCACACACACCTGTGGGGCATGCCCATGATGACGTAGTCTATCCCATTTTCACTGGACTTGTCAATGATGGTCTTGAGAGCAGGGATCAGCACTTCACAGCCTTCTAGACCAAAGCGCTTCTCAGAGGACCACTTCCGCTGCAGAAATTCCTCAAACCTGGGAGAGTTTCAAGCACCTTAAGGAGCAATGTCCCCTCTGTCTTAATGGCAGACTTTCCTAAGGGCCAAGAGAGTGCTTTGGCAGCTGTCTCTGCTCACAGGGCTATCTTTCTATAGCCAGCACCCCACTGATGGCCAGAGATCACCTGGAAGCCTAAGTCCCCAGCCAGTCTCATACCTGGTGGACCGCACGAGCCTGGCCAGCAGGGTCCGCTTCTCCTCATTGGTGAACTGCATGATCCCAGGTGTCTCAAACTTCTGCCGGATCCACTGGCACTGCTCCAGGTCATTGATGAACATGAACTCCACTCCAATGTGCTGGCAGTAGGCTATCTGTCCCCCCCACACAAGGGGACACGAGGGTCACTGATGGCATGAACTTTACCCCCATGAGCTGGCAGCAGCCAACTGTCCCCCTCCCATTGGCAAAGAATGCTGAAGAGGATAGGCTGGCTATGGGGGCACAATTTTTCCAGTGTACCCAGTGAGTCTCTGAGAAAGCACAGTGGTGTGGGCCAAGCTGAGGCCTGGCTGGGAGATGCCTCCCAGGCACCCAGTGACTGCACACCAAGAACCTTGCAGACCCGCTGATCAGGCTAGGAAACACCCAGTTCTGTCAGCTTGCTACTGTGTGGGAGGAGGCACACACCATGGCTGCCCAAAATAGGCAGGCTGTGCCGTTGCCAGATGAGTCCATTTTCATGCTGGCATTTTCATGCGTGACTCCTCTCAGCACCTTCACGGCTACACAAGTACATGACTGCGTATATGACAAGGAACAGGTCTGGAACAGACCAGATGCATCTTGGCTGCCCAGGGCCAGTGCTCCTATAGAAGCCCCCCGCCTCTCCTGAGCCCCTGTAAACAGACAGCAGCAAGCAGCTCCCTGCCTGCTTACTGAGGGTTGCCAGAGAAGAGAGCTTGTCCTCTGGTTGCTGCTGTGCCCACACCAACAGACAGAACTGCCCTGGAGTACTGCTTAGGCACCTCTTTTCTCCCTTTCAAGCCAGCAGGTGACAAGACTTCTATTACTGAAGAATTAAGTTCAGTGGAAACTGCTAGGCTAAAAAAAAAAATCAGTTCCTCCCCAACTTACTAGCATCACTGAGTCATTAACATGGGGGTGGTTTTTTGGCTCCTCTTTCTCCAGAGCTACAAGGTGAGTGCTTGTCAAGGGACTGAGCAATCAGTCTTGCCTGACTGTATCACACACAGAGCCTTGCCCCCTGCCTGCGGTGGGGTTCTGTGCATGTGTGCGCACACGTCAAGCTGCAGATCTTCTGGGGTCAGGCACTGGGTGTGTGGAGGGGAAGGCAGCCTGTGGGGATCTGTGAGCTATCTGCCTCTTCACATGCAAGAGTGAGGAGGATTAAGACATGGTGGGCCCAGTCTGGAGGCTGTCAGCACTCCCACCCTGATTTTGCTCCTGGAAAAGAAGGTGCTAAATAATGCTGGGAGAAGGGCTCAGCAAGGCTTATCTGGGGTCCAGGCACCTGGGAAGGGAGAGCCTCTTGGGGCAGCCACCTTGTGTCTGGCTGTCATTCTGACAGTACAGGTAAGCAGGAAAGACACCAGGAAGTAGGTGACACAAGGGTAGACAAGTTAGCTGGGGACAGGGCCCCTTGGAAGAGGACTAAGCTACACGGGATGCAACCTGTGGTGTCTAAGTGGGAGAAGAACTTCAGCTCAGCACCAGCCAGCAGAAATAGGATGTGAGCCACTTACAATTCCATGATCCACTTAAAAAGCATTAATAATTTAAATTTTCCTAGTATGAATAGGTGAGATATGTGTTCCTGTCTTATTTGAACCACTATACCAAACACAATCTCTTTTCAATATTAAAAAAGTTATAGCACAAGTGGCCCACAGTTCCCAGTGGCTTGTGGCTCCCAGGGTGAACAGTGCAGGTGTAGAGAGCATGGCTGGCATGGGGACAGTAGGGCAGAGGGGACAGGAAGAATGCAGAGGAACCCTGGCCACCCCCTCCTGAGGCTGGCACAGCTCTCAAGTGAGGAAAGACAGGAATGAAGCACCTCCAGGTGGAGATGCTGGCAAGGTCATGACATGCTTGTCACAACGCACAGAAGGTGCTTCATCTGTCACCTTGCAGGCCACTCTTGGCCGACTATGCAACCTCTCACAAGAACATATGAAACCACGTCACATTAATCAAAGCAGGGGCCAGCCACGGGGTGGTAGGAGGATTCTGTACAGGGAAGTCATGCTGATAATGTCCAGCTGTGGCAGGAGCCTTGGGGACCATCCTCCCCATTGGGGTGTAACCTGGGCTTGTTGGGCCACTGAATCCACTGATGGGTTCCAAATGAGTGTTCGTTTGTTCAGCAGCACTGAGTCACAGCAACAACCAACACTGAGCCCAGGCCCTCCTCAAACCCATCCTGCCCCGTGGACTGGTGCTGCCGCTAGCCTCTCCCAGATAGACGTGATGATCTGCCCAGGTGGAAGGCCAGGACACAGGCAGCCCGACACATGCCACACTCGGCTGTGGTCTAAACTGGGAGGAGTTCCCAGCAGGGCACGCACTCACCAGGTCCAGGAACAAGAGACCAAGAAAACTAAGGGCAAGACAAATGAGGGGAGATGGAAAGAATGACAAGGACTGGCACCTCCTGCCTCAGGACCTGTCCATGTGGGGAGCAGATGGCTTCAGGCCTGTCTGCTAGGGTGGAAGGGACTCTCCAGAAAGCCTCATGCATCTGAAACTCCTAGGATCTGACAACACCAAACTGTTTTTCTTCTTTGGCTAATCAAAAAATCATGCCTACAGTTACATTTTTAAAAAATATAGGACAATTAACAAAACTCAGTCTCGCGGGCATCCTACTTAGGAAAGTTCCTGAACTTTTTTTCTTTTTGTATTAAGGACACAGGGTATACAGGATGCACAGGGTCTTACTGCATAGATCGGACTCCTAGTGATCCTTCTGTTTACAGCCTCTCAAATGCTGGGATTACAAGCACAAAGCTGCTGCCGCCACCACCACCAAGTCCAGTCTCAACTGCTGACTCAGCACACCCTGGGAGGCAGGCCTGGGGATTGAACTCCCCATCCCTGCCTCTGCCTAAGCAGGTACTTTTTTTCCTCTCTCAGACAGGGTCTTGGTATGCAGTTCAGGCTGGACTTGAGCTCATGCTGCAGCCCAGACTGGTCTCAAACTCGCAACAATCTTGCCTCAGCGTCTTTGAGTGCTGGGATTGCAGACATGCGCCACCATGCCTGACACTTTTTTTTTTAGACATTTTCAGATGGGTCAATGTGCAGTTCAGGCTGGCCTTGAGCCTGTGGAGACACTTGTCTGCCATACCTGATCTGTTAAATCCACTAGATTTGTCTAGACACTGGGTCACATTCGTACCTCTAAGCGACGGATGATCTCTCGCAGAGGCAGTGCTGACTCCTGTCCCCCGATGAAGGTGGTGGTGGGCAGGTGGAAGACCTTGTCCAGGTCCGACTCATCGAGGCCATAGAACCCTGCCGGTGGATGGCGAGGGAGGGCACAGCCAGCGAGGGATCGCAGTTTACGGGGAGGGGAAGGGATGCCCCAGGGGAGCAGAAAGAAAAAAAATGATATAAAAAAAGCCCCCGACATAAAAATATCTTACAACCTGAAACTTTATCAATAAATGGGAGCTGAGACCATTACTGGGTGTCACAAGTAAACCAGAATTAAGCTCCTGTTATCCATGTATTAAGTCTAGTGCATCAATTATTTGTAATTTCAGACAATTTATTTCAAGATCCCAAAGATAAAAACCAATTTGGAAGGGAGAAGAGGGAGTCATAAGAAGGCACTTTGTAAGTCAATCACATAGCAAATGAAGAGTTAAGAAGGAAAGCAGAATAGGAAGTGAGAAGTTGATAGAGAAGAGTGGATCAATGACTTATGTAACAATCATATGTGTATGTGCTGACCAAGCACTGCGGACAGTGAGCGAGAAGCAGCCATGGCCACGGTGTAAGGCCCACACAGGCAGCAGAGGAGGGTAAACACCTGGTCTGGGGTTACAGCCTCTGTTCCTGAAGACCCCAAGTCAGGGGCCCAGCATGCTTCACCTGGCCCCACGGCTGGGTCAGGAGGGGACGCCTCCTCGCCTCTGTGGAAAGCAGTCTAAGTGGACAGAGATAAAGACCAGTTCCCAAGGCCAGATTCCTTCTAGAACTGTGTGCCTGTTGGCTCCCTCTCCAACTCTTTAGTAAAGGAGAAGATGGGTTCTTTCTCCAGTCTGGCTTCCACTCTGAAAGGATCCACAGACCTGGGCAGGCACACTGTGTGAGTCACCAATGCAGCCTCTCTCGGGGATCCAGGGACCAAGTGAAGCAGGAAACAAGCAGCCTGTAGTCTCCAAATCCACCTAGAGGCTGTGCCTCCCAACCTCACACACGGTTACAGGGTTAGCACAGGACTTGGTAAACCTCACCTTCTACTTGGTGAAAATGCCATTTCCAGGCTTTTCAGCCCCAGACAGATTCGAGTGGTCTTAGATTTGCGTAACCCTGGAATCTCTGGTGATTCTGATTCATTTGGGGAGCTACAACCTTTGTGCATCTAATGCATTAGTGCAGTTTTTAAATCTTAAGATCTTAGAATCAAACTTTCTCAAGCCCTTTCTGCTTTAATAAAACAACAGCAACTCGGTCTCTTCACCTGGAGGTAGTGAGGGCAGCAGTGACATGGTGGAACCCACCTGTCCCCCCGGTTCTCTATCAGCCATGCAGCTCTGCAGTCACAGTCAGAGGGATAGATACAGGCCCCCAGTGCTTGTGGAGGAAAAGCACAGTCATTTTTGAGAAAATTTTCCCTAGCTTATTTAAAAACTCAGGTCAGGAGTGGATCCCAGGGCCAGGACACCCAACAGCACAAATTTTCTTAAGAACATGATTTGGACTGTGGAATCAGCTGGTCAGATGCACCCCCTTCAGATGAGTGCCGTGTGTGCTGTGCCCTCTCGGCATGCACAAGCCACCGACAGCCTACACTTGAAGACCCTCAGCCTCAGAAATTAAACACTAAGATGCCCACACTGGGAAGGCGGAGGACATCATGCTCTTCATGTTTCCTCAACAAGTGCAAACAACAGCTGAGGTGATATGTGAAAGCAAATACATAGTGGGCACCTGAAATCCCAGCACTCTGCAAGTTTGAGGTGGGAGGATCACAAGATCAAGTCTGGCTTGGGCAACTTAACAAGACAATATTAAAATAAAAAATGGGCTGGGAAGTAGCTCAGTGTGAAAACCCTGGGTTCAATCCTACTACTATAAAGAGAAAACAAAGAGAGAACAAACATGATAAATGCAGTTTTTAAAAGGCAAAAGATTTATACGATCTGAAGAGAAACCAGAGTATGAAAATGCAGTTTTTAAATCTTAAAATCTTAGAATCAGCCGGGCATGGTGGCGCATGCCTGTAATCCAGCACTCGGGAGGCTGAGGCAGGAGGATTGTTGTGAGTTTGGGACCAGCCTGAGCTACAAAATGAGCTTAAGGCCAGCCTGAACTGCATAGTGAGACCCTGTCTCAAAAAGACAAAAAAAAACAAAAACAAAAACAAAAAACAAAAAACTTAGAATCAAACTTTCTCAAGCCCTTTCACATGAAAGGTGAAAAGAAGGCAGAACAGCTAGGGAGATCCCGAGGCTACCTCTGCTCCAGCATCCCTGACCTGGAGCAGGAGAAGTAGCAAATAACAAACATCCCACAAAAGCTGTTCTCCACCAAGCACAGCTGAGTAAAGCAGGAAACTTTTCGCTAAGTGCGGTGGGATAGCAGCCAGAAAGCAGACAACACTGCAACAATTCCATCCAGCCTCAGGCCCCGCTCCCAATTTTTCAGTAAGAAAAGTCCCCCAAGAGGGAGCCCAAGACTGGAGGAGTTGGTCCCACAGCTCCCAGCTACAGAGACAGGGCGGCACCCTCCTCTTCCATCAGGGAGGTCCAGAGGAAGAGGTCTGTGATCACACAAAGTTTACATCAGATCCCGAGGCCTTGCTATCAGACCCCACCACACAGCCTTGATGCTCCTTTAAGTTTCGATTAAAAAAAAAAAAAAAATCGCTGGTAATGAGAACCAGGAATATCTCAGGTGGAACAACAGTAGACAGCAACGTCACAGTGACACAGATGTTAGAACTACCTACAACTTTTACAGTGATATCACAAAACAATTTCAGTGCATGACTACAGATATGACAGAGGCAAAAACAAAACACCAAAACAAGTCACACAACAGAATCAATAAAATTGAAGTTGTAAAGGAAGACCAAACAAAAATTTAATTTTTAAAAGATATTTATAGTTGGAAACTCCAGTATCTCTCTCTCAACAAATGACTTCAAAACTACAGAAAATTGGTAAGTATATAAAAGAACTCAACAACCATCAACCAACAAGATCTGACAGCAGTGTCTTTCCACATGGCCATGGAACACAAACCCACACAGTCAACACAATAGCCCGTTTACAAGGAAAAACCCTCTAGAAATTTAGCAGAGCTTAAATTATGAGATACAGTCTTCAGCCACAATAAAGTCAAACTAAAAATCAGTAACAGAAACAAGAAAACCTCAAAAAACTTCAAATTAAATGATGCACTCTAATCCAAGGATCAAACATAAAGTATCAAAAGATACAAAAATATACACCAAATTGAATGAAAACATAGTATCAAAGTTGATGAGAAAGAAGGCCAGCCTGATAGCTCAGTGGACTAAAGCACCTGCTTAGGCAGAGCAGTGGGCAGGATTCAAGCCCTGGCGTGCTGTGCTGGCCCTGCCTATGGGGCAAGCTGAGACAGCAATTGAGACTGGGTGTGGTGGTGCACCCTTGTAATCCCAGGACTTGGGAGGCTGAAAACAGGAGAATCACCATGAGTTAGATATACACAGTGAGACCCTGTCCTAAATACAAAAATAATAAATTAAAAAACTAAAGTTGATGAGACAGTTAAAGGAGTACCAAGAGGGAAGTTTGTCTTTTTTTTTTTGTGGAACTGGGAACTGAACTCAGGCCCTTGCACTTACCAGGCAAGCACTTATTCTATTGAGCTATCTCCCTGGCCCTGTTGTTTGAGATAGGGTCTTGCTGTGTAGGTGAAGCTGGGTTAGAACTCACTGTGTAACCCAGGCTGGCCTTGAACTTTGGACAACCCTCATGCCTCAGCCCACCAGAGTGGATCAGAGGTATGTTCCATCACACCTGACTGAGTGAAATTTATAGTAGTAAGTTCACAAATCAAAAAAGGTCTTGGGCCAGCCAAACAGCAACGAGACAGTTTCAAAACAGGTTAGTAGGACAGTTATTGTTGAGACTGGGTGTGATGGCGCGTTCCTGTAATCCTAGTCCTTGGGAGGCTGTAAACAGGCGGATCACTCACTGCAAATCTGATCTAGTAGTGAGACTCTGAACACCCTGTGGACCCTTCCTTAAAAAAAAAAAGAAAAAAAAGAAAAGACCCCTTAGGGGCTAGGGATACAGCTCGGTGGCATAAGCACTTGCCTGGCAAGTGCAAGATCCTGAGTTTGATCCCCAGCACCAGAAAAAAAATAATTAAATAAATAAGTCTTTAATCAGTCATGGAACCTCAAAGAGAGAAATTTAAAAAAAAAAAAAAAAAAAAAAAAAAAAAAAAAAAAAAAAAAAAAAAAAAAAAAAAAAATTAAAAAAAAAAAAAAAAAAAAAAAAAAAAAAAAAAAAAAAAAAAAAAAAAAAAAAAAAAAAAAAAAAAAAAAAAATAAATCACTAAAACAAAAAAAAATTGAGAAGTCTCCCAAAAAAAAAAAAAAAAAAAAAAAAAAAGGCATTAAATAGCTTAGTAACTTATGGAGAACATTTTAATAAATGAAAGGCATATTGAAATGAGGTTCTGGTTAAAGGATACATTTAGCGCTAGCTAGATAGTAGATTAAAGTGCCTACTTAGGCAGACACAGGGATGGGGTTCAGCAGGGACCAGGGTTCGATCCCAGGCGTGCTGGCTGGCACCACCCCTGGGGCACACTGAGACACAGTTGATTGAGACTGGGTGGGGTGGTGCATGCCTGTATCCCAGGGCTCAGGAGGCTGAAAACAGGAGGCTCACTATGAGTCCGACCTGGGTAGCAAGACCCCATAGGCCCTGTACTAAATACATTAAAATATATATATATACACTTAAGTGACCGTGAACGCTACGTTTAGCACAATTCCCACCAAAGTATTAGGAAAGCTTTATGTGCATACACACACATTTACTCTGCAATTTACATGGGAAGACAAAAGGCTCTACAGCAATTTCAAAACAATTCTGAAAACAGAAAATGAAAGTTCAATAGTTACAGTTAAGATAGTGCGGTACTAGCAAAGGATAGAAGAGTAAAGAAAGATGGAAAACCCCACAATAGATCCACACAAAAATTCTGATTTTTGAAAGGCCAAAAGTGATTAATGAAGTCTAGGCTTTTCACCTACAAACATTAGTACAACAATCTTGACCTGAACCCTATACCTTATATAGAAATGAACAACTAGATCTCAGGCTTAATCTGTAACACAGAACCACAAAACTTTCAAAAGAACACATATGAGAAAATCTTTGGGATTTAGGATTGCAAGTTTGACTTACACAAAAGTGACAGATAAGAGGAAAACTGATAAGCCGTCTGTCACCAAGATTAAAAACTCGCCATCCACACGCTGTATACTCCCATACACACTGGCCTCCTTGTCCCAGCATGTTCATGATGGCAGGACGGACAAGCACACTAACACTGGAAGGGCACAAACAAGGGCGCTGGCTGCAGGACGCCAATTCCGTGAGTTACACACTGTGAAGCATCGACACAGCACTCCCATCTGCAATGGTGACATGGCACAGTGGTTGCCAGGGGCTAAGCACAGTGTGGCTGGAAGGGATAGCTTCTGGGTTCTGAGAGGCCCAGTGGTTTACAAATTGCCAGCTGCCAGGCACAACTGGCAACCTTGTTAAACAGCACAAGGTGGATCTGCTGGTGCATACAGCTCCATGTAACTTGACAGTTATCTGTACATGAAAAGCTTAAGTAGGGCCGGGGAGATCTCAGTAGAATAAGAGCTTGCCTGGCAAGTAAGTGCAAGGGCCTGAGTTCAATCACCAGTTCTGGAAAAAAAAAAAAAAAAAGAAAAGAAAAGAAAAAGAAAGAAAAACTTAACTAAAGCATGGAGTCTCATTAGGCACTGTGGTGCACTCCTAGAATTCCAGCTACTCCAGAGGCACAGGGAGGAAGATGGCTCCATGAAGTCTAGCCTGGGCAACTATCTTATCTTGAAGTAAAAGGCTGAGGACAGAGCTCAGTGGTAGAGGACAGCCTAGTAAGAGTGCAGCCCCGGTATCCATCCCTGAAGCACATACACAAGCAGAGCCTCACAGAGCCTGTGAGGTAGGCCAGGAGCAAGAGAATGTCTGAGAGAAGCCTGAAGTAAAGAAACTGGCTGCTGGCACTGGGGGTGAGGAAAGATGACAGCAAGCAATGGTCCCAGCCCCTTGACTCTGGATTCCTCAAAGGTGTTGCCTGAACCAGCAGTCACAAAGCTCCTAGACACCTGTTAGTTTATCAGTTGTCTTTCTGAGATGAAATACTGTGTAAATCTTATCTGGAATGCTCAGACAGCATAACCTAGAAGGATCCAGAGTGTACTCAAAGCCACAGCACAGTTTGGAGGACAGGACAAGACACCATGCAGTGCTGACTGTGGCTTTAGGCCCCAGCTGGCTCTAGCAGGAGCTGGTGGTGAACTATGCTGGTGGAGGCTTGGTTTAGGGAGAGGCTCAGCTCAGCGATGGACAGGTGTGGCAAAGGGGACCATGCCCTCCCATGACACAAGCTGAAATGGAAGGACCCTGGGAACATAGTGCCACATGTTGGTTGATAACTACATGAAAGGAAAATGGATTTGCAAACAAGTAACTTGAAAGCACTGGCACAAGTTGTGTCAACTTTCCCCAAATCACATGCTAGGAAAAACTGCACATTCTATTCAAATGAAGTCCTTGACTCCAGAAAGGAAAAGGCTTATTATTTTCATACCTCCTACTGTTAGCATTCGAAGTCGTTCCTTGAAAACTGCAAGATCTGAGAGGCAGGGTGGGGTAGCATGGGTGAGCGCGGAAGGAAAAAGACAGGTTGAGTTAGTTTAAAACGCAGGCCTGGAACCCTAGGGCATTACCACAGTAACAGGCAGCACAGACACAGCAACAGACACACTGAGGGACAGGATGGCGGAGGGCAGGGGATGGTCATGGACGCCGTGTTGGGGACACGGACATGCTCATAGGACAGCTGGAATGAGGTGAGTCGGGAGGGAGGCTCTTCCCCGACAGAGGCCATCAGTGTTGAACTGATCTCCTCACAGCCTCCACAGACCAAGTGACAAGCATGTTCTCTTAGGTAGTCACAAGTACCCAATCTAAGTAACTGTGGGATGGAAAACTGAGGAAAAGAAAATGAAAAAGCCTAGCTCTCCAGGCAGCAGTCAGCCAGCAGTCTGGATGGCAAGGAGTGGAAAGAGGGCCCTCCGGCTTCCCTCAAAGATGGCAAAACCGGAACACAACAGCTTGAAAGCGGAAGCATCCCAAGATGCTCTACGTTCTCTAGGGAAGACCAAAACAGTCACGAAGATCCACAGAACTTGTTCCTGACCGGTTCTCAAGTCTTGAAGTGCAGGGTCAGGATGGTAGGTGGTATGGAGGCACACAGGCGGACTCACAGTGAGCAGCCAGAGCCATGGTCACTATCACTGCAACGCCTCCTGCCCTGGGTGCAAGAAAAGCCAGTTTCCTTTCACTGTGATGGTTTGAGTCCTGATTCATGGAGGCACATAGAAAAAAGCTGTGCCCCTCCCCTGGGGACAAAGGGATCCACCCAAGATGATGCTCTGTGGTTCATAAGGCACAGAACGAAGACACTTTCCTCCTCCAGTCTGAGGGGTCCAGCAGCCACCAGAGCTCCAGTGGCAAGGCTTGAGTCTACCACGGAGCACAGGGTGGTCTCAGAGGGAACAAGTGCTCATTCTTGTTAGCAGTGAGGGCTCCTGGGAAGATGCTACATTATAGGTGCTAGGGCACTTATATCTACCCCCTCCCCTTTTTTGTTATTTTAGGGAAGGGTCTATAGGGTGTTGTGTTCAGAGTTTCACTACTAGCCTCCCAAGAGCTGGGATTACAGGTGTGCGCCACCAGGCCCAGTCTCAATTATTGTCTCAGTGCGCCCTGGGGGTGGGGCAGACACGGCAGGCCTGGGAATCAAACCCCCAGCCCCTGCACCCGTTTGCAGGCACTTTAATCCGCTGAGCTATTTGGCTGGCCCTACCTGTCCTTTCTGTTTAAAATATAAAGGAAACAAAAGACACAAACCAAAGAGTGAAAAAAGTAGAAGGCACTTTGGTTGTCAATTCCAGCAATCACAGATTTCCTGTACCTGAGCTTTCAGAGTTTCCAGCAATCATTTGAGGAACACAGCTAGGTGCAGGGGATATGGCCATAGGTGTAATATGCACAGCTGATAAGAGGCAGGGGACACTGGGAACTGGTGCGATGGGCTCACAAGTTCCTAGTATTCTATCAGAGAGCTTATGTGTAGGGTATCTTTGCAGTGACCCCTTCTAGGTGGGGCTCAGCCAGGCTCAGATGTCAGCAGCTCAGTGTGCTGGACATAGCAGGCTGTGCCTACTAACGAACCACTATCACTCTGAAATTAGAAAACTGGGTTAAAAATCAACTTGATGTTTAGCTCACTCTTCTTAGCCTCAAAGGAGAAAACAGCATCTGGAAGGTCACAAGAACGGAGGAAAACGCTGAGTTACTCCCTGGGCTTTTGTGACACAGACCCAACAATGCACTCTTTTAAAGGAGCTGAAATCCTGCCATTCTTCTGGAGACATTTCCAATCAATTCTTTACTTAATTCAGGTTCATTATCTAAAACTGTTACTAGGTATTTGCAAACACAAGCACTCAGGTGCAAAGTTTTGCTTCCCTCACACTTGTTATCTTAGATTCTTTCACGAAGCTGAAATCTCACATTGAAAAAGAAACTCACTGAGGAAAATCTATCACTTTGTCTCCGAAAAGTTAAAGAATTTACACAGGAACTAGAGAATGCCATGTTTAAGACTGCATGTGGAGGGAAAACAGGCCCATGCAAATGGGAACAGGGTGCCAGCACTAAACTCCCAGCTAAGCTGCAAAGGGGCAACCAGGATGGAACCACTAAGACAGCCCTGCAGTATACACCTGCCCATTAGTCAACTGAGCAGTGTGACAAGATGGTCAAGAATTCCTGGACTCGCCGGGCATGGTGGCGCAGGCCTGTAATCCCAGCACTCGGGAGGCGGAGGCAGGAGGATTGTTGTGAGTTCGAGACCAGCCTGAGCTACAAAGTGAGCTTAAGGCCAGCCTGAACTGCACAGTGAGACCCTGTCTCAAAAAGAAAAAAAAAAAAAAAAAAAAAAAAAAAAAAAAAAAAAAAAAAAAAAAGAATTCCTGGACTCACAGTCCAGACCTTTCCATGTGTGATGTCACTTTGAACCTACCATTTTGCAATGCACAGCCACCACCAATGTGGCACCCCAACCTGTGACCCCTGTTTCCTGCACAGCTCATGACACAGGGTACCTACTACACACTTACTGCGTGGCCCTCCAACCCCTGTAGGTCCCCGATCAGGTGTGGTGTCTTACCACATCCCATTCTCCTGGACAGCAGGGTGGAGCCACTGCAGCTGGCCACCCCCACTTCAAGTCTGGGCCTCTCAGTCAAAGGCTGTGGCGCCATGGGCTCCCATGTGATCCTGGCCTCTCCAGGTCTCATTACACCTCACTACCAGTGAATTCAGCCAGTGCCCATCTTCACAGTGCTCTAAGCACAGCAGCTCACACTCAGAGCACAGTAAGCCTTGGGCACTATTCTAAGGAGCTTAATTTTCAAAGAGCAATCTAAGATGACACCAACACAAAAGAGGTGATAGGACAGGGAGGAGAAGCAATTGCCGGGGCTCACACAGCCAGGAGTGGCAAGGCTGGGACTCTGGTCTGTGGAGAGCATGGTCTCGCTGCGCCAAGGAGAGGCGCTGGGTTGCAAAGCCACAGAACTGTCTAGTGCTCAGATCAGACTGTAAGCGATAGGCAGTGGCTATGACTGACTCACCTCCACATTCCAGTGTCTACAGCTCACTCTAGCTCTGTCTTTTGTACCTAAAGAAACTGATTTCTATGTCACACTATTTGAATTCATGGGATTAGAATGCACTTTTCCCTCACCAGTGTGGACAGCTCCCAGGCTCACTCTGGAGCTCCAGTGTGCTCTGGGCAGAGCGCTCCAAGGGCTCCAGAGGGATGTGGGGAGATGTTTGAGCCTTCCAGCTTGGCAGTTCTGGAAGCACTCTGGCCTTTGGGCCCTCACCATGCCGTAGCTGATGTGCA
The DNA here is from genome assembly GCA_004027165.1 of Ctenomys sociabilis. NCBI lineage: Eukaryota > Metazoa > Chordata > Mammalia > Rodentia > Ctenomyidae > Ctenomys > Ctenomys sociabilis. The sequence goes on along the minus strand of PVKA01007516.1, from coordinate 39,922 downwards.
ATCACAAACCCCACAACATCTGAGTCACCATGACAGAGGGACAACCAGGCAGGGCCTGCCCAAGGCCCTCAGGGATGTCCCTGACAGGCTGCCTTCATCGACTGTCAGAAGTGGAAGGAATAGCTGTAGGGCTCTCCAGGCACAGAGGTGAAAATCACTCTTCATTCTAAGACAATAATAAACTGATCCTATGATGTAGGTGGGACGAGGAGCTGGGGTAATGTGGGTGGGCAGAGGACAGCCAAGTGTCACCTGTTCTCTGGTTCAAATGCTCTGTCACGTAATGTGGCAGCAAGCTGTCATCCTACACACCTGAGAGGCTGAGTTGGAACTGTGAGGTCAAGCCCACATGGATTCAATCCCCAGTACCACAAACCACCACCACTGGGTACAGAAAACAAGTACCTCACTGATGGGGTGCGATACACTTCTCTCAGAGGCATCACCTTCTGGCAGATCCTCAGGCTCCTGTGCACTCAGCACCCAGAGGGGAACCTGCTGACAAGGTGGAGGGGCCTGGGGAAGCAGTTGCAATGGGCAGTGACGTAAGGGGTTGTACACTGCATTGTGGGTACAAGAAAGGGCTCTAAGGCTTGTGGGACTCACTTTTATCACATTGTTGAGAACACAAAACTCTCACCACTGAATAACACAGCAGGGCTCAGTCTACAGTCTGAACTGACCTTATTCAGTAAGATAAAAAGGCCTCCACTCAGCCTGGGATGATATTAAGATAGACATATTTGGTTTTGTCCCCAGTTCCTGCCTCATTTCCTGTGCATGTAGGCCACAGAATTACTAGAAATCTTCATTCCCAAGGTTAGCCATAGAAAATCTACTCTTTTTTTCTCTCTGTTTTGGAGGTGGCCATAAAGACATTCTCTGCCCTATCCATCTGATCGGCAATGTCCCCCCCCATGAGGGAGGAATGCCAAGAGAGCTCATAGACAGGCCTTGCTGGGTTCCACACTCCCCTCAGCAGCCTTAGACCACACCTTGCTGGCTGGCCTTTCTGCATGAGCACCTAGGCGACACCCTCAGGAAGGTTTCTGAGCAGTGAATAAGCAGTGGCTCACAGGAGGAAGTGACCCATGGGCAAGAAGCAACGCACTCCAAGTATGCAAGGATGTGAACCCTAACTTCTCAGAACCCTTCCCAAGGCCTTGCTCTATGTACCTCTTCACATTTTTGACTTGTATGAGGTAAAATATCCTTTATAATTACCTGAGGAAATTCCCCAAGTTCTGCAGGACACTCTATCTAGCACATTAAGTGAACTCAAGGACAGCACTGTGGAAACTCTCATGTGCAGCTGCCCAATCAGTGGCCAGGGCTGTGCATGTGGCTATTGCTTGCAGGGTGAGGTGGGGGGACCTGCATACCTTTGGAGAACATAGAAGTCTTCTGGGCTGATTGGTGAGAGGCAAGAGCAGAGGGAAAAAAAAAAAAATCTGCTTTTCCTATCCACTCCCTAAACCTGTTAATAGGCTGGTACAACAGAGAAGAAACCCTGCACTATTTAGGAGTCTGCCTGAAATCAAGGCTAAAGAGCAATTAAAATGCGAACATCAATTCCAGAATCAACAGTGCTTGATGTCTAATTACCCAGTCATGTCTGACTCTGTGTTGCAACTAAGTAAATACCTATAGGGACCATTTCTCTGTATTCTTCCCTCAAAGTGCCTCTGAGGAAGCTCATTGTTCCCCTCCCCAAGGGCAATATTAGCAAGAAGGTGATCATCGATTTCATCGGCATGCACAGCGCCTGTGTGAAGCCCTGGCATTTCACAATTAGTCACGCTGTCATTTCTTTAGTACAGGTTAGCGGCATGGTGAAGTAAGCAGATTAACTCTGGAAGCGACTGCAGGAGATGTCAGCCTGATACCCACTGGCCTCGAGAGGAGGTTGGGGTGTGGTGGCCCTATCTTCTGACCACTGTGACCAAAACACCCCTGTGCTCCACACATGCACCTCCCGAAGCTGGCCTCCTGACGCCGCAGGAATGCTGTCCAAAGTTTCCTCAGTGTGATCACCACCACTTGAGAATCAGGAGCCCAAACTGCATGCCTTGCTCTGCGATTTGCCTCATAGGGATAAGAGCAGCCTCCAGCCACGGGCAGGCCCTGCCGTGATTCAGAACGGATGCTCATGACAGCAGCTCCCTGCACAGGTTATGGAAAGCTGCAGCGGGAAAAGCTTTCTCTGGAGCAGCTCCCGATTCCCTTGCCCTGGGTGGGCCTGCCTCTACACAGCTTCCCACTGGAAATTTTACTCTCCAGATTGAGACTTAAGACAATCTGGCTGAAAAAGCAGGATTAAAAACAACATGGCCCAAACACACTAAAGCTACATTCCTGATAAATTTCAAGTGATCAGAATGAAGGAAACTTAAGAGCCTTTTCTTCCTGCATGGACGTCCTGGCTATCACAGGCTGTGGCACAGCGAGAGGAGCTCAAGCAATGCAGCTGACTGCTCTCAGACCCTCACCAAGTTTGTCTGTGGATGAGATAATGTCAGCGGGCACGGAGGAGTCCAGATCAGCATCCAAAATCCCCAGGGGGTCCAGCTGTGCTACATGGTGCCCTCGTATCTATGAGTGGGCCAACGATGAGAGGGAAGGACACACACAAAAGGACAGGAGAAAAAAAGAGGGAAGGGTAAAAAAAAAAAGCAAAATTACATTAAAATTAGCATTTACAGATTCATTCTCACCCACGTTTGAAGAAACAGTTACCGGAGCATCATCAAAATTTACACAACTAATGCCGAGAGGATCAAGTTTTGCAATGTGGTGACCCCTGACCTGGAATAACAACACAAGCGAGTCATTAAGCAGATCTGCTGAGCTGGGGGAGGGTAAGAGTCACACTCATGCAAAGCTTTCCGGGAGAGGAACCTGGCATGTGGGTTAAGAGCAGGTTTCATAAGTCAACCCTGGGCCAGTGTGTCTAACAAACACTACTGTGAGTGAACACACTTTTATGAACATCTCAGGTCCCGATAAAGTGGGAGAACTGCTAAGGGTCTGTCTCTCTGACTTCCTGCAGTATTCTGGGGCTACCGGACGTGACACCTGCTAGGGAACTGTTACTCTGAGGAGGGCCTTCTTTAGCCTAGAAGATGCCATGTCCCCAGGACAAGGTACACTTGGGCATGGCTGTGGCTGGGACATCAGCTGAGCCTTTGGCACAGCCACAGGGAAGGCGCTGGCCTTCGTGCTGCACACAGGAGGCCAGCACTGTGGCAGAGCACTTGCCTAGCATGTAAGGTTTGATCGCTAGCACACAAAATAAGGAAAAAATAAGAAAAAAAGGGTAAAAAACAAAACCACTTTCAACTTTTATTTTTTTTAAACAGGATCTTGCTATGTTCAGGCCAGCCTTGAATTCACTACATAGCCCAAACTGGCCTTAAACTCACAGCCATCCTCCTGCCTTAGCCTCCCGAGTGCCAGCATTACAGGCATGAACCATCACATCCAGCCATCCCTTTCAAATTTGAGTTTCTTTTGGTTTTGGATATTTTCATCACAATTTCTTGCTAGTAGTGCTGAAAAGTCACTAAAAAGTCAGGCAAAAGATGGTGAGACACATTGTGCCCAGGCTCAGGCGGGAAGGGCCAGCCACACTGCTCACCTAAGAAGCCTACTGTGGGTGGTGCCTTGGCAACCTGGGCTTCCACAGCCTCTCCTCTGCTGCCAGCTGGACATCATGTGATGTCTCATAGCATAGCTCTGTGTGCATCAGCCAACAGAGACATGAGGCAGAAAAGAACCCAGGGCATGGGCGCTTATTGCTGCTCTGCAGCCCTATAAGGCATGAAGTGTGGCCCAACTCCTACCCCCAGGAGTGCCCAGCAGGGAGGCACCAGGCTTGCTTTGCTCCCCAATATGGGGCAGACATGCTGGAACACACTTGGGTGCACAAGCCTAGTTCCTTGTGGAAAGGCATTCCATGTGCTACCTGAGTCCCTTGGAGGAGGTCCCCACTCTTCACCTACTCTACAGGTGGGGCTGGCCTTCCTGCTGCTTCTGATATTTCTAAAATCATCAGATTTATTTTCTGTTAGTTGCCTGATAGCTGGCTCCTTCATGCTCCTGCCCCTGCAGGTGGTCAGCACTGGTCCTTGATGCCCAAGGACTGGCTTGGCTTCCCTGCCCATGAATCTTTCTGCAAAAATGCAAAAGCACATAAGGTGTTACTAAGAGGCAGGCACGTAAGGTGGCAGAGGAGCTGGGTGTGGTGGCACACACCTGTTCCAGTACTCAGGAGGCTGAGGCAGAAAGAGGGCTGCAAGTTCAAGTCCAGCCAGGGCTACAAAGTGAGCTCTAGGAGAACCTGAACTACATAGGGAGACCCTGTCTCAAAAAAAACAAAGGTGTAGTAGATTCGCTCACCTACAGTTAGCCTGGCTGTTTTTCTCCTATGAATTTGTGGGGCTTTTTTGGTATTGGAAATCAAACTTGGGACTTTGTACTTGCCAGGAGGCACTGTGCCTCTGAGCTATATCCCTAGCCCCACTTCTATGCATTTGGTTTTTACTTCTTTAGGACCCTAAGGCAGGATGGAAGCACCTGGTTTGGGAGGTAGCAGAGTTCAGTGGCAACACACATTCAGAAAGCCCAAGGACACTGTGTCCTCCCCACCCTACTGATATCAGCCCCTGCTCACCTGGTATGCCCTGATGAGTGACTGCACCGCCAGGTGGTCCTCCACAAGCTTGTCCACGTTGGGCTGGGCCTCTACCAAGGACTGTGCGAGGGCCGCAGTGGCCAGGGAGCCTCGGCTCAGGGTCAGAGGGCTCTGGTATGCGGCACCTGGGGGAGCCCCGGCATTGGTGTTGCGAAAAAAAATATCCCAGGACTAAAAACAAAAAAAGGAATGAATTACCCAGATGCTCCCTGAAGTGGCCAGAGACATCTTTTAGAGGTGAGTCCCATCCATAGGCCGCCAAATCTGCCTCTTCCTGTTCCAGCCTGAGTCCTGTCCACCCCAACAGGGGCTATTGAGCTTGGGTCCAATGTCCACTTCCTCTCAGTTTGCCCTCAGAGGACACCTTCTTAGCCCCACATCTGTTACAAGGGTACCATGGTCACCTCCTGCCAACACCAGGATCATACCTCTCTTCCTTCCCAAGCCCTGCCCACTTTCCTCTGGACCAGATGTTCAGTGTCTAAAGTGCCCCCATGGGGACATGGGACTGAGTGCCTTCCACAGGAATGCAGAGGCTCAGCATAGCCTTGTGCCCTGGCCCCGTCCAAAGAGGAGATTCATCCCTCCTGCAGGAGCACACTGGGCCTGAGACTGACATTCAAACCCAAGTTCTGTGACCTCAGCAAGGTACCTAGTTCTCTGTGCTCAGTTTTCTCATCTGCAGATTGAAGACAGAAATATCTATTTTGCACAAGCATACTAGATATATAGATTGTGCAGTGTGGCTGGAGCCTTTAGTCTAGCAGACAATGAATGCTTTAAGAAAGTCAGGCAGTCCTATCAGTCTAAATTTCCTGTAAGCTACTATTTTGGTTATTTCAAGTTTAAGTGACTTGACTGACAATTTACACAGGTATTGTGAAGTACTATAATTTATTCCTGTGGTACAAACATGTGAATTTTTTAAAATAGAGATTAGAGATAGTAAGATTTAATAAAACCCATTGGGAAACTACTGCTACTAAAACCCAGGCAGTTTTAAAGCTTAAACAGAGCAGACGGAGCTGCAGAGGCCACAACACTGGCCCTTAAGAGCTGGCTTCTTCACAGGCTCCTTTATGATGCCATCCCAGTCCTGACTCAGAGATTGCCCACTACCAAGAGTACTGCCACATGCTGCAGCCAGATGAAAAGCTCCCCATGACCATACACAGGCCCAGCTGTCCTCACATAGGGAACTTTAGCCTCTGGATGAAAACTGATTTGAAGGAAGTTTTATGGAATGCTTAAGACATTCTACAAGAACACACTCGTTTTGGCTGGCAGTGGTGGCACACGTCTATAATCCCAGGACTCAGTAGGCTGAGGAAGGAAGATTGCCATAAGTTCAAAGACAGCCTGGGCTACATACCAAAAATCCCATCTCAAAAAGAAAAAAAAAAAAAGGGTTACAGCTGTCACTCAGTGGCAGACCAACTGCCTAGTATTCACAAGGACCTGGTTTCAAATCCAGTAAACACTGCAATCTCTCCTTGGCCAAAGAACCCCTACCCTGCCCAATTGTATATTTCAGCATGGTAAGAGCCAGGTCTGGTGGCACATGCATGTAATTCCAGCACTAAAGAGGCTGAAGCAGGAGGAGTGCTTCAAGTTCTAGGACAACCTGAACTAATAGTAACACCCTGTCTCAAAAACTAAACATATACATAGTGACATCTGTTACATGAAAGATCTCTCAACTTAATACTTGTACAATCATTAACCTTCATGGTTAATTTTCAAGTACAGCTAATGGCAGAGAAGACATCTGAGATTCTCTTCTATCATCTATGAAATCTGCTGTGGCATTTCATACAAGTGTCAACTGTCTTCAGGAAAGCAAGGTAGGAAGATCTTGCTTTGGAGATTATCCTCAGACACAGACAATGAAACAGCAGCCTGGGATCCACAGTGAGACTGTCTCAACACACACACAAGAAAGAATCAAGAACAGAGCTGCTTCCTCCTGTCAACACAGCATGGTACAACACCATTCTACGTGAGGCTTCCTCAGAGGCACCCAGAAAAGGCACCCCATGCCCCACACAGCCCCCTCTACCTTGGCCAGCCCCATGCGTGGCTGGGGTGTGGAGCCTAGGCCTTGCTCGAAGCAGCCTTGGGCCTTTCATAGCCCCATGACTCATGAGAGGGGGGATGTCAAGGGAAGGCTGCAGAGCTGGTGTCCACAAACCAAACTACCACTTTCAGGAAATAGGCAAAGGACTCCTAGAGCCCTTGCTGGGCTGAGACCCTGGCTTGATACAGACTTGTTGAAATCAGTCAGTCCTTCAGAAATAGTTCTCTTTCGGCCTGTGCTTTTTTGTTTGTTTTTGTTTTCTGAGGCACAATTTTGCTACATAGTTCAAGCTGGCTTTGAATTCACTATGCAGCTCAGGGTAGCCTCCAATTGGTAGTGATCTTCCTGCCTCAGCCTCCCAAGTGCTGAAATTACAGGCATGCATCACCACATCTACATACTTTCTGTATTTTCTATAATAAATATCTATTACTTGTGGGAAAAGAGGTCTGCACACTTTCGAAAAGGTGATTAGATACCTCTACCCAAATCCAGGACTTGAACTAAGCATGAATGCTCTGAATCTTCCCCCATCAAACTGACTCCCAGCATTGTGGCAAAGGCAGGTCTCCAAAGGAAGATTTGAACTCACACTTGATGAAGCCATAGCTGTAGTATAAGCCCACCGAGCTAAAGAGGCTGCCCAGAAAAGAAACTTCTGCTTCACCAAAGAAATGCATCTAAACATTGAAAAACTTTAAAAACTATGAAAAAAAAAAAAAAAGCAAAATATAAAATAAAAAGGAAACTTTAAACCTTATGTTCCAACCAAATGTCAGGTCTAGCAAACAATGTTAGTTCTAGATTACTGAATTAAAAAAAACAAATAAATAGAGGGAAAATATAAAAACAAACTAATGTTTTATAGACCCTGGGAAAAGAATTTTCAGCAAAGTACAAAAACTTAAAGCATTCCTTTCTTTAATTTTGTAATTCTTTACTGTGGAAAAGCCCAGGATGTCAGCTCTATTCTCAATAACAGAACTGATAGAGGCCAGGGAGATGGCTCAGTGGAATAAGTGCTTCTCTGGCAAGTGCAACAGCCCGAGTTCAATCCCTGGTACTGTTTAAAAAAAAAAAAAGAAAGAAAGAAAGCACCTGCCTCGCAAGCACAAGATTGCAGGTTCATCCCAGTACTGAAGGAAAAAAAAAAAGCCACTCAACACTGATACGGGGCCTCCCCCAATGCCCACCAGATTCTGTGCAAGTAGGACCTAGAAGGGGGCCGTGCAGGAACTTGATGGTATCACCAGGTGTTTTTCTGACTTCATGGAGTTGTTCAAGGAGGCTTCTGGAAACAGGTGAGCACGGATGGTACACGTTGGCATTCCATCTTCCTGAACACAGGGACAATCACACACCACCAGCCTTTGCAGCCTTAAGTCCCTGTTCTGGAAGCTGAGGTGCTGGGGACCACAGGATGCGGCCATCAAATGTGTACCCAAAGAGCCACTAGGTGGCTCCCCTCCTCCTGCACCTGCAGGCCTGAACTTAGCCCCATCTCAGCTCTGCACAAGGAGACCATAACCCTTTGGCCTTTTCTCTCAGACCTCCAGGGCTTGGAATCAGATGCTAGGTGATTTTCAGTGCACTGACAACATAACAAGCCATTAGGTGGTGCTCTCCTCCTCAAGCAGCAACAGGCAGGGCCTCCACAGAAAAGACCCTCAAAGGCAGCAGTGATGTTTGTTTTGTTAATTTCTTATACATTTCTTTGTTCTTCCAATTTTACATAAATATATCTGGCAATATGAATAACTGGCTGGAAGACAACACTATGTATCACAGCAAATACTGTGAAATTCATATTACTTTAAGTGAAGATCTGTATTACTTATAATATTTTAATCCCAAGTTGTACTCTCTTAAAAAAAAAAAAAAAAAAAAAAAAAGGCAGCAGTGAGCCAGGTGGGGGCAACCCAACCCGAGCAGCAGGAAGTTGTGCTTACATTAGAGGTGGTCAGAAAGGGCTCACTCTGCCCTGCTGAGCATCAATTTGCAGGGAGAGCAACTACAGCTCCCTGAACCTCCCTGCACACTGACTGCACAGTCCTCTGCAACCTGCAGCGCCCTCCCTGCGCCCTGGCTCAGCCCTGGTCCCTGCCCTGCCTCCCCCACCCACGTTGCCCATCCCATCTGTTCGAGCAGCTCTCCTTGCCGCAACTAGACACCTATGCCCACACAGTTGGTGGTGGGGAATCATGATCATGCTGAGACAGGTGACAAGGGGAATTCCCACTAATGAAAGAAACACTGCTTCCTTTTGTACGGGACAGGACTGAGCGCAGGGCGGTGGCATCCAGGCACTGCCGCATCCCTAAAAGCTGAGCCACCTAACTCTCCCTGAGTGAGGGAAAGAACCCTATTCCTTGCTACCATCTAGATACCTCGGTATACAGGCAGTGTGGGCAGGGCAGCAACTTCTCTATGGAAAAGGACCAGAAAGGGGAAGAGGAGGCTCAAGGCTGGAGGCTGGGCCTGCAGATGGCCCAGTGGTGAGGAGCAGCAGGACACAGCCTGGCGCCTCCCCCTTGTGTCTCCCTCACTACCTTAAAACTTTGAGTCAGACTGCTACTCAGTTCCACATGCAGGCGTGCTACTCACTTATGGAGTGTGTGTGAGGACAGGTTTATCAGCCCAAGCCTTACCCAGCCTTCAAGGCTGAGGCCACCAAGACAACAGCAAGTCATTTTCAGGCTACACAGGGACGTCCAACTGCCTTTTGCATCCAGCTCCAGCCCCTGTGGAACAGTGCTTAGAAGTCTCCAGTCATTTCCTAAACCTGCTGTCCCCCAGGGTTCTTGGAAAGGTGGAGATTGGTAGTTCATCTCCTGAGATCACCCCAAGCAGCAGCAATCACCCTAGGATGGGAACGGAAGCCACCTTCCCTCCCCCCCAAGGCATCTCACAATGGGAACTGAACTGCCTTCTCCAGTGGTGACAATTGCACACCACCAGCTCCTAAAGCCTGTCCTGAGGCACCAAGCGAGCACCCACCCTGCCAGCTTGTGCCTTTTTCTTTTCTATAAACCTCAACATTTCTGTCAGCCCCTGAAGGACGGCTTGGAGTCTCTCTGTGCTTTGTAGACTAAAGCTCCTCTCCTTTCCTCCATTGCTGTTGATCTAGCTCCTCAAATGGCACTGTGGAGCAGACGGGGAGGCACTATAGAGTGGGGGGCAGAGCCCCATTTGTTGGGTTCCACTTAATTTTCCATTATGGAAGGCAAACTTTCCTGAAATTAGAGTATTTTTTTTCACCCATGATACAGATTCCAAGTTGGACTCTGGCTTTTGGGGCAGGAAGCAAGGTGCCATGCACTGGTGAATCACTCATGCTGTGTCCCTAGTTCTGCCACACCCTCGTCACTAAGGTCTCCTGCCTGTCCAACCTCCTACTTGCCTTCTGCCACAGAATAAAGAAAATATCTGAGATTCGAACACACCAAGGTCACACATGACTCGACCACCAGAAGACAAAGTCATTGGTAAGAGGGAAAAGGTTAAGACATTCCAGTAGGTGGACAGGGCTGCAAAGAGACCTCAGGCCCAGGAAACTGTCTGGCAAGGTGGGTCTAGAGAACACAGGAGTCTGGGCCAGCCTGCGAGCAGAAAGGGAACCAACTGCTGCACCTGTTCATGGCAGGGATTCTAATGAAGTTGTTTTGTCTTTTTGACACAGGGTCTCACTATATATATAGTTCAGGCTGGCCTTGAACTCACAGCTATCCTCCCGCTCTAATGTAGTTCTCCTCAATATAAACCATAATGGTTTTCCAAGTTTGAGACCAGACTGGACTACACAGCATCAGACTCTTTTATCTCAAAAAAGCAAAAGAGGGCCAAGGATATAGCTCAGCAGCACACGTGCCTGCCTGGCAAGTGCAAGGTCCTGAGTTTGATCCCTGGTACCACACACACAAAAAGAAAAACAAAAAGCACCCACTGCCCCCGATTTTTAAGCATAAATAACACTCTGGGTGAAGTGAAACAGAACCAGAGTTGCTACTGCAGGCGCAGATACCTCAAAGCACTGAATCTCTCGACTGTTTCCCAAGTCAAAAGTCCGAGCTGCCATGCTTGCCAAAAACGCTGACCTTGATTTTCTTCACAGCTGAGCCTCCTTACCCTAAAAGGGGAATGTCTTAGGCTGGAGCAATAGTGGTGTGCACAGAACAAATGTTCCACTGACCTCAGCCAAATCAGACAGAGCTCATTCCTGGGGCTTCCCATCACTCAGTGCCGACCTGGCTAGGTCAGGCTTGACTGAGGAGCTTGTCTGTTCCCGCATACCCTCAGCTCAGGGAAACATGAAGTCACATTTAAGTCCCAAGACTTGGGAGGGTTTCAAAGGCCAAGCTCCTTTCTCTGATTGAGGTTTCAACAAAGAATGTCTGTGGAGGTTTTGCACACCTGCCCCCACCCGGCTATCTCTCCTGCGCAGCAGCTTTCCACAGTCCAGAGGGTGCCGGCCTCTGGTCTCTTCTAGTCTGCAGGATGGAGGGAAGGCTATTCGCTTACAGAAACACACCTGTACTTGCTCTTGGCAGCCTGAGGACACATCATTGAGCCAGGGGCTGCTGCAGCTTGTGCTGGCTGCCAGCTCTTTCCCATGATGGTTCTCATTGATTAGGTGCCTCTTCTTGTCCATGGTCCCAACCCTGCAGCTGCCCACCTGCTCTGTCCCTCCCATGTGGTCACCTTCTATCACTATGCAAGTGTCACCTCATCCCACCTTGTACTGGCCAAGGACTCCTAGATAACGGATGTGCATAAAGACCTAGCAGGAGAGGTGGGGCAGGCTCTGGTCAGATCCCAGGCCACACCTCGGCTCAAAGGCCATCAGCCAGCTGATAAACTGGCGAAGTATTATCACAAACACCCTCCTCTAGAGGTGCTGGCACTAACTATCCTCTTAAATTGCTATAAATACCAGCTGCAGGGCAATGAGCAACCAGACAAGAACCTCGTGACCCTTCTTTGGTTTTCTGAGCCAGCAAAACTGAGAAAGCAGCCACTTCCTGGATCTCCCAATGCCCCGTGACCACACTGCTGTTCAAGCGGGCCAGATGTCTTGAGCCAGCTACAGTGGGCAGCTGACCACTTTTCTCTGCACAGAGGTTGGCTAGAAGACCTCCCCTGCCTGCCCATGGGTCTGTTCTGCTGTGCAGCCCTGAGTCTTAGCCTTTCCTTAACATGTCCTAGGAGGGACATTGCAAACCTGAGCACATGACTGGCCTGACCATGTGACTGACCACTGTCCCTGACCCATGGATGAAGGGACTGCCCACTCCCAGAGTGTTCACAGCTGCTTGCTGCCCAAAGGGAGAGCTGGACGATGACAGCCCTACCCATCAGACCTCATCCACACTGTGCCCAGAAGGCAGGCTTTTCTCTGGCTTGGGTCTGACCATCACCCACCACCACTCCAGCCACCAAGCAAAAACTCAGGTGTCCTAAGACAACAGCATGGGCCATAAGTCTACTCACCCCGAGTCATTAAAGCTATTACTTTCGTCTTAGAGCAACTAAGTGAATGTGTGCTCCATTATGGCAAAGCCAGTGTTTTTAAAGCACAGTGCAGCACAGGTGAGAGGGTAATTCCAATCTGTGCCATTTTCTCTCCATGTGGGTGTGTGAATTAAGTATCAGTGAGTACAAAATCATCAAAGAAAGCCTGCCCTAGGTCCCAGGGAAGCCATGCTATACTCAAGGTGGCGGATGACACAATGACCATGAAGAGGGCCGGAGGTGCCACCTGGTCTTAGCCTCCCAGCCTGTACAGAACACTGCTTCTCCAGTAGCATGGTCTCCACCTCCCCACCCCGGGGAGGAGGCCTATGACCAGCTCTGGCCTATGTCCTGGGCCCGGGCCATGAGCTGGTGAGGGAGGGATAGTGAGTGAGCTTCATCCATGCTGTGCACTGGCCCTGGCCTGAAGCCTTGCTTTCACTGGAGCGCCAGACGTTATGTCTGGGAACCACTGTAACTTGGAGACAGAGCCTGTTGAGCAGCTGACACTACATGCCAGACACAACAGGCTTTTGTGCCCTCACCTGGCCAAGCTTTAGCCACATGGGGCCACCAAGCAACCTACAGAATTAAGAGAACTGTCATGCTGGTGCCCCTTAAGTGGTCAAGTTTTGGGGTGGCTTGTTATAGCACTGTCCATGAGCAAGGCTCTTCCTGCACAGGTCACACCTGAGACATCTATGGCCACTCTCTAAAGCAACCATGTAGCCTCCTTTGGGAAAGGCAGACACTTAGCTCTGCCTAGGCCATCTGTGACAGCACATTTCATGCATAACTGTAACCCCAAAGGAGGCCAGGCAGAGCTTGTGGTCACCTAGCATCACCTGATAAGGCCCACCTGGGCAGAGAACTGGCTACCTTGCATGTAGGCTTTAGTGCCTTCGTGGGGAGCTGCTCTGAGGTTTCAGGCAGAATGCTGGACTCTCTTTCATTGTGCAAGCAGAGACAGCTGTCCCAAGGGCTCTGTAACCTCCCTTGGGTGGCCTTGGCTAACCACACTGTCTTTCTCCTAAAGATGCTGCCACTGGCCTGGTGGAAATCATCTTCACTACCACCCCAGCTTGGTGGCGGTGGGGCCTGGGCTGACATGTGAAGCCCAGCACCTTCACCTCCTCAAAGAACAAGGAGCCTCACATGGGGCGCAGTGCTCCAGCTCCCTTTTTCATTCCTGGTGTCTGCCCCAGGTAAGTGTTCTGTGATCTCCGTCCCCCTTCTTGTTTAAAATATAAAAATATAATCATTAAAACTATCACATTCCAAAATATGTGGCAATCCTCATTCTGAACCAGCACCTCTCTTCCCACCTGGCCTTAATCAGTTCTCAGGGCGTCCTGGACTCTGTGCCTCCCACCTCCTCCGCTGCGTCCTCCAACACATAAACCTACTCTCCTAGCTGCTGAGGGAAGATACACTCCCATACATGGAACAAAACCACCACACATCTGGCTTCATCCTGAGTTTCTGGGAATCTATCACACACCAACTTAGGTTCTTCTCTTGCTCCCAGCTCCCCCTGGGCCGCCTGACCCCACATGGCTCAGCACAGCTGGCAGGCTTCCCATCAGGAGCTCGGCTCTCTCCTTACCCTGCTGAGTAAGCACACTGCTCGGCTGCCACCGCCTCAGCACAGCCCTCAGCACTGGCCTCTGGCAGATCTGGCCCCACTGTTTATGGTGCTCTGTGCTGCCTCCTTAATTCAACTATAAATACAGAACCCTCAAGAAAAATTTCGGGATAAATTTGGGACTGCTTTAGTAGGCTTAACACCAGAAGTCACAACTGCTGAGGCTGTTTCCGACAGAGTTTAAGATCATGCTGGGGCTGCTTCAAGGCCCTGATCACTGAGACCATAAATTAACTGCAGTGAGTTATGTATAAAGAGCTGGGGGGTGGAGCTCACTGGCAGTTAGCATCTTTAGCCTAATTAACACCACACATTAAAAAAAGTTTTCCAAGTACTAGACTTGCATTACCTAAAATACCTCCTGCTGTATTTCTCCCAGAAATAAACCACCGAAGCAATGCCAAGGTGTTCTGCAGTGTGAGCACAATACAAGGTCCCAGCCCCAGGGATGGAGGGGTCACAAGGCTTTCCACAGGGACTTCCGTGAAAGGAGCCTGTCCATGAGGGAGTGGACAGGCAGAGCATGATACTAGTTGAGTGTATCCAAGGGCCTGGCTACCCCTCATGGGCTACAGGTCACTCAAGTATAACAGGGTTATGTTTCCCCAGCATGGACGTAGGGCAAGGATAGAGCACAAAATGCAGAGGCAAAACCCTGCACTTCAGCCCAACACACCAAGATCCTACTCCGCGACCATCACAAGCCAGAGTCCACATCACACTTCAGGTGGGCCCGGAAAGGCACACAAAAGAATTGACAAACTTGGCACTAGTAGACCAGCCGCTGGGGCAAGGCTTAAGAAGCGGACAGGGGTCAGAGCAGCAGCATGGGCTGGAAGCAGGGCCTGTGATGCCCGCTGAGGCAGAAGTGAGTGCTGTAAGAGAGGATAGCCCCAGCTCTTGCCACCTCCTGAGGCACCATGTGGCATGGGAGAAAGTGGGCCCCTATCCCTGTCAAACAAAATGAGACCAATGTCCAGACTCATGAAGCTTAGCTATTTACTCATTATCTTAAACATTAAAAAGGACCACATCATTTGGAATGGCAAAATTCCACATATGTTCAACAGGCCAAGGTCCCAGCAAGGGATGGTTTCCCATGTGGGCAGCGAGGGCCGCTGGCCCATCTCCTCAGTGAGGAGTGCTGTCAGTCGAAGACAAGGATCCCAGACAGGATAGAACTCAGGACAGAGGCCAGATGACAGGACTCTCGCTGGAGATCACTCTACTCTGACCTGCTCCAATATTTTACTATAGACATAATTTTCTTTCTTTGGCTTTCAGACAAGGCTACGGCTGGGCTTAAACTTGCAGTGATTCTCCTGCCTTAGCCTCATAAGTGATGGGATTATAGGAGAACACTAGCACTCAGGTTTTTAAATGTCTTTAAAATGGGTTGCTATGACTACCAACTATACAGCATGAAATCCAATATAAAAAGGCAGGCAGATGTGGGAGGCTGCGCAGAAGGATCACAACTTTAAGCCCAACCTGGGCAACATAGTGAGACCTCTCAAAATAAAAAAATCCAGGGCCGGGCAAATAGCTCAGCACCTGCATGTAGGCACAGAGGCCTGGGGTTTGCTCCCTGGGCCTGCAGTGCCAGCCCCGCCCTGCCCCCAGGGCACACTGAGACAGTAATTGAGACTAGGCATGGTGGCACACACCTATAATCCCAGTGCTTGGGAGGCTGTAAACAGGCGGATCACTCACTACAAATCCGACCTAGTAGTGAGACCCTGAATACCCTGTAGACCCTTCCCTAAGATTAAAAACAAAAAAACCCACCTAAAACAAACCCAAAAGGGCAGAAGATGTAGCTCGGTGTGAAGGCCAGATTTAATCCCCTGTACTAGCAAAAAATGGCTGGAAGAGAACTATACCAGTGCCTGGGGTTTTACCAGACCAGCAGAGTGGACAGCTGTAGGGAGACAGCTCTGGACAGGGTGCCATATTTCTATAATCCCAGCATTCTGGGAAGCTGAGGAATGAGGATTTCAGGTTCGAACATAGCCTGGACGAGAGCATCTCAGAATCAGAAAATAAAAAGGTCTAGTGATATACACAGCTCAGTGGTACCATAACCCTGGGTTAATTGCCAATACCACATCCATACACATACACAAACCTAAGTAAACCAACCTAGTAACAGAAAATCAAAATTAGGAGGAGACAATTTGTTCTGCTACCACTGGGTATAAAAGATTGATTTCAATACCCAGCATGAGTGCTCTGAGTCTGGCCTTGAGACATTTCTGATGTGGAAGTGAGGGATGAGAAAGATGACCTGCTTCTTACAGTACTTCTAAATTATCTGTTGAAACTATGTGCTCTGAAGCCCATGCACAAATGAAGCACTCAATGAAGTATTTAAGACTCTGGTCACAGGCGCCTTGGAAAATCCAAAGGAAGTTACGAATCCTTTCCTTTAAAAATGTACATTGTCAGGTGTACCTATGTTTATAGCAGCACAATTTGTGATAGCAAAATCTTGAAAACCAAGATGACCATCACATGAGGAATGGGTGAAAAAGATGTGGTGTTTTTATACAATGGAGTATTACTCAGCTATAAAGAATGATAAACTTGAAGCCTTCATATTTAAATGGATGCCATTTGAAAACATACTTATAAGCAAAATAAACCAGGCTCACATGTGCAAATATCGTAGTCTCCCTAGTATAATTCAAAAGAAGAATTGCAAATAGAATTGTATAACACAATTAAAAGGAAATCGAGAACTTGAGGATTAGACAATGAGGAGAGGGCAAAGAGAAAAGCTGAGAAACACGACAGATGCAAGACCATTCACTTATACACACTAGATGGGTAAGACAATGATCCTGCAAAACATCAGATTTTTGAAACTAGCAGTTAAGGGGTAGGATTCTCACTCCAACTAACTATATATGCTGAACCAAGCAACTGCACTGAATTTAACAAAGTGTAATAGAAGGGTCACACTCCAAATGCCTGCCATTCTGGTCTTCTAATTATGTACTTCTTGTCATGACATACCAGCTACTACTACACTGCCCTTTTTTAAAGGGTAATAAATGAAAAATAAGACAAAAAAAAGTCACAAGACAGTTCTGCTATAATGCTACTATACTGTATATGGATGGATTTCTAAATATGTAAATATATGTAAGTGTTCATTCCTATTTAAAAATTTTTTTCCTTCATATTCTGTACAAACTTATTTAGTATCTTAATACTTGATGGAAAAATACATTTTCCATGTTACGCCTATGATGTCTGATATTTAGACTAATAGTGTGGTAAACTGAACTGCATATGTTGCAGGGTAATAATAAACTTCTCTTCTGGAGGGTTAACAACCTAAATTTGCAGATTAAAAATTAGAGAAAAAGAAAGGCTGCAAGGTCAGCCAACATTTTGGCCCTAGCCTTTCAAGGTCAGTGAAGACTCAGGACATAGGAGAACCTGTACTGTATATCATGCAACTCAGTAGTGTCCCAAATTTTCTGATCAAGGAGATTATGAGGCCATAGAGGAATGCGATCAATGATGTATAGTGTGCCTAAGGAGAGTCACATGGAGAGAAAACTCTCTCTCAGGCTTCCACAGAGAGCAAATTGGTCAAGCAATGGCTGTGACTCATCCACAAGGCTGACACTGACAAGGGATCTTCAAAGTGTGGTCAGGGTTACAGGACGAACCCTGAGGGTACCTGACTAACCTTATCTGATACAAAAGTTACATTTCTTGTTATATAGGTCTTGCTTTAACTAGGTCTTAACCATCCAGCACAAAAAGTATGAAAATGGAGGTATATAAATTAAAGTCATATTAATATACTGAGCTTTGAATAGCTCAAGTCAACTTCTGTGGATAACCTGCTTCTTTGTGGACTGCTGATCTGTGTTGGATTGTTTTATTTAAAAAAATAAACATGCATATATAAAATTAGCTATCCATGTTGTGAAAATCTGTAACATATGTATTGTTGTATGTTACCCTGTTTATGTCATTTTTTCTATTTGTTTTTGCTTCTATTTTTCACTCTTCAAGTTAAAATACAAATAATTTTTTCTTTTTAAATGTACTGTCATACATAGACTCACTCAGCTTGAAAAGGACCCAACCTGGTGTCTGCATGGCAGGAGAGAAACTAGGTCTCTGGAGGGCGCCTCTTGTATCAACTCTCCTGCTGGGGCCTCCCTCTGCAGGCTGGAGGGCATGAACTGGCTTGAAGACTTTGTGACTGCAATGCAAAATACTTATATGCCAGGGAGTTCAAAGACCCCATCCAAAACCAGGGATTCTTCCCTGAAAGCTTCTTCTATGGAAGCTTCATCTATGGGGTTCCTTGGCACTCACTGTTGAGCCGGGTACTTCTTTCCACCTTGGAGTACTGGGACCAACTACACCACCCATCCACACCACATGCTGATTCTCTTACAGCATGTGGTAAAGGTTTTGAAAAGAGCCAGTCAATTACCCAACCCTCACCCATGAGGAAACACGACGCCGTCATGCTTCCACAAAACCTCTCTACAAGCTTTCAGCAGAAGCTGGATACAGAGCTGGGGAGACAGCTCAGTGGTTTAAGTGCCTGCCTGGCAAATGCAAGAACCCAGGTTTGATCCCCAGTACCGCATGCCATGCTGGCCCCTGAATCCTAGAAGCAAAGTGCTAGCCACAGAAACCAGGTGTGGCAGCACATGCCTGTAACTCCAGCATTGAGGAGCCTGAGACAGGAGGATCACTATGAGTGTGAGCTGCACAGCAAGAACCTGTACCATATAAATAAAGGTTTTTAAAAAAAGTTAAAAAAAAAAAAGCTGGACACAGGGGCACAGGCTACTTGGGAGATTAAGGCAAATGGATCACATGCTTAAGCCAGTCTGAGCAACTCAGAGACCATGTCAAAGTTAAAAGGGCTGAAGGCATAGCTTAAGGTTCTGTCCCCAGCCCTGAAAAAAGAAAAAAGCGCTCAGCGGAAAGGGCAATGCCAGTGCCTGCAGCTCCCCACCGCAGGCAAGCATGGGGAGCACATGCAGCCCTGAGCACCAGCTTCTTCCCCTTTTCCACTCAGCGTGGTATCACTAGGGTGCTGCTGTCTTTACCTCCAAACCTCACTGAAACAACTGGGTTGGTTTCACAACAAGGTGATGGTTTGGGTTTTATGGTACTGGGGTTTATATCCAGTGAGCACAGAGCTACATTTCTATCCCTATTTATTTATTTACTTACTTACTTAGAGCCAGGCTCTGACCAAGTTGCCCAGCCCAGCCTCCAAATCTAAGATTCTTCTTCTCAGCCTCCCAAGTAAGGCATGTGACACCACACGTAGCTACAAAAATGGTTGTTAGAAGAAAGGAAGACAAAGCAGTCCTTGAACAGGTGACAGCTCTGACATGGAAGCTTCTGGGGTTGTGTTATTCTAGTGACAAACTGTGCCTGCTGTCACAGGAACCTCCAAGGCCCAAAAAGAGCACAGCAGGGTCCACAGTCGTGCACCTTTCCTGGGTAATCTGTTCCCATGGGAAATGAGTTGCAGATCTCATAAGAAACTAAGTCTCTCTGCCATCTTGTACTATAAATAACCAGTACAAAGACAACAATATGCAGTGTATTAATTATTGAAACTGTCCTACCAATCGGTTTTGGAACTTCTCATTGCTATTTGTTTCTCAATAAAAATAATAATAAATAAAAAAAGAAACTAGGTGGCAGGTACAAGTGGAAACAGGAAGCTGAGACCAAACAGGGCTTACAGCTCTTGCCATCACAGCAGTGTGCCTGTCCCTCAGTGTCACTGATCCCCAGAGGTGAAGCTCACTCCAAGGGTGATGGGCACAGACCCTTTCTGATGAGATGGCCCTAGCAGCAGCGGTGGAGGCAATGACTCAACTGTGGTGAGGGTCAGCACAGGCCGAGTGAGCCCCTCTTGCCCATGCAGGGTGGTATCCTGTCTGGACTATTTCCTGCTCCTCCTCAGACTGTGGGACATGCTTCCCATTAACACCTGTTGCACAGCCCTGCATTAGACTGGCAAAAACCAGGAAGTGGCCCTTAAAACCTACAAACTTTCACTGGCCACAGAGAATAACACACAGTCCTGTGGCACGGCTTCCACCAGCAAACGTGTCAAGGAAGGAGGATGGTAGGGAAATCAGAAACAGGAGAGGGCAGTAGGAACACAATGATACTGAAGGCCACAGGGAAAGTACATAAGGTGACTTTCACATGTTAGAGTGTTTTCTCAGGACAGTCAGGTTGGGAGTTTCTGAGGCCCCATTCCTTCCAAGGTACTCTGGTCTTTCTGTCCTCAGAGGCTTCATCAGAAGTTACTCTTGGGGAGATCCTGGAGCACGCACGTATGCTTCCTGTTGTCCTCACAGGGCCATACTGACTCCTCATGTCCTCACAAAGCTATATGCTGTGCCTCGCACGCTGACAGGGCCACCGTTGTGTTTTGTTGTGTCTTCGCAGGGTCGAGCCTGGTCTTTACTGCTGGATAAAACGTGGACTGTGGTTTCTGTCAAAGTTACACTGGTCTGAGGCAGAGGACGTGGCAATAGATGCAGGACTCTGGCCACCTGCCTGCCTGGTACCACATGGGTATACACACTTACCTGGGTGGCCACTGGCCGCCAGTCTGCCTCAACAATATGGACCTGCCTGTGAGCCTTACCTTATGTACACTTTTGGGGTTCTCCAGCCAAGCACAGTACATTTCCTCCACATAGTTCGAACTAGTCCCACTCAGAAAGGGCTCGGCAGCGACCGGGGCAGAATAGCACCGGATTTGTTGAAACGTCCTAATTGCTGCCGGTTTGTTTTGTGAAAATGTCTTAACAGTCTGGGAGGCTGTCAATGGCCTCAACTTAGCAGCACAAGTCCTTATGTGAAACATTTTTGTTCTGAAGTCTTTCACAATGACCTGTTTGAAGAAAAGAGCAAGAAAGTTTAAAAGGAGAACCATTAATTTTTTTAAAAAAAGCTATAGGAAAAAACCTTTCCTGCCTTTTGAACAGGATTCTAGCCTGTATGAAGGTTCCCCAAAGGTGCCCAAGCCCACATGACTATGTGACACAGACACACGCTCTGGTTTCTTATTGGGACTGGCACCAGCCCAGTCACAATTCAGAACTGGGCACCCCACGCTGTAGCATTCAGAGGCCTCTGGGCAGCTCTGAGTCATCTGAATCTGACAGTGTTCCTGGGAAATGATGCAAACTAGGAGGCCAGGCAAGGGCAGGGGAATGGGTGACGGGGACCCCGCCTCAGGGCCCAACATGACTTGTCCCCTTCTCCTCCTCCCAGGCTCTGCTTCTTGGGTGCCAGGTGGTAGGCAGTTCTCCTGCCACATGTTCACCATGATGCTCGGCTTCCCTGGGCCACAAACTGAACTCTGACCATGAGTCAGATGGACAGGAAGCTAACACCAGGGACATAGGTGCACAGCTGCAGGCCTCGTCATCTACACTTACAAAGTTTAAAACCAAACTACGTGTGATGGTGCATGCTCATAATCCCAGCATGCCAGGGCGGTGAGGCAGGTGGATCACAAGACTCTAGGCCAGGCAACCTAATGAATGACCTACTGAAACCCTGCCTCAAAAAAAAAAAAATTTTTTTTAAGTTTTATTTTTTTTGTGGTACCAGGGATTGAACTCAGAACCTTGTGCTTGCCAGGCAGACACTTATGCAGCTGAGCTATCTCTCCAAACCTCAAAAAAATTTTTAAAAAATTATTTTTAAATGCCCAGGGATATAGTGTGAAGGCCCTAGATACTCAATCCCTAGTATTGCCCATAGCAAAAAAAGGTCAAAACCAGTTCAAGTAATTTAACAGATATATGACCTTCACTACATTCATACATTGTATAAAACATCTTCTAAAAAGGTAACGAAGATTAAGTTAGGATGAGGAGTAATCACAGAATGAAAATAAATTTTCTAATTAAAAACTACAGAGCACCTGCTATACTCAGTGTTCTAGAAAAAGGGAAAAATTAGAAAACTGCTTTGCTTAACTGTGCATAATTTACCCTTGAGAAATAACTACAGAAAGAGCCCTCAAACTCCTGGATGCGGGAGAGATGCAGAACAGTATAGGGGAAGGGAAGGATCATGGGGATGAGCACTGGAAGGACACACAAGGGCCTGCCTGGGGATGGGGCCCTAACAGCTCTGGGGCTGGGCTGGGCCAGGAAAGGGGCAGGTGGCCGTTGGTAATTGCCCAGGTGGAAACCCACGTGCTCTCTGGAAGGTTCTGTTCTACCACAGGTAGCAGCCAGAGTCCCTGCTTCCTCAAGTTTCACCCAGATCACAGGACACCAGCAGCAGAGCCAGGATCTCAAGCCAATCTTCCTGACAGTGAAGTCCCTCCTCTGCCCCACAGCAGGCAGACAGCTGACTGAAATAAACCTAGTTCTCCCACACTGGAGAAAGGCAGAGACTGAGTCACGGAGGAGGGAGGGAGAAGTTTAATTAGACACAGGCAGGATTTCCTCAATCTAACCCATACTCCTCTCTCAAAGCCAGCCATCTTAAACTGGGCATGGTGGCACATGCTTGTAATCTCAGCATGTGGGAGGCCAAAACAAAAACCATCTCAAATCTGAGGCCAGACTATAGAGTGAGTTCAAGGCCAGTCTGAACTATACAGTGAGTCCTTGTCTTAAAAAACACAGTACAAAACCTCAAACCAACTGATAGGTCTATCAAACTGCTATGCAGCAGAAAAACAGGCAGAAGAGAAAGGGAAAAGGGGAAAGGGGCTATCTTTGAGGACATGGAGAGAATCTGAAGAGATCTCTGAACTGGAACAAGGGAAGCTGAGGCTTTTATGGCCTTTTGCCTGAGGTGGAGTTTGAGGGGGATGCTTAGAAATACCTGCGGAGCTGATTGGGGTCTTCTCTGAGGCAGGAGAAAGGTGAACCAAAATTACACCCTGGGCTGAGCTGAAGAAGGGGAGAGGTGGTCTCTGGAAGATAAACTGTCATTTTAAGGGCTTCAGCCATCTAAGAAGACCACAACAATTCAGCAATGCATACTTGGGTCAGAAACTATCACCAACTAGCCAGATAGTGATTACAGTGGCACACAGCTATAATCCCAGCACTGAAAAGGCTAAGGCAGATTCACACAACTTTGAAGCCAGCCTGAGGTAATAAAAACCTTGTCTCAAGAATCCTGCTGCCTGTAGGTGATGATGTACTTCGGGCCTGAAGAGGGCAACCAACTCAGCAAAAGGGGCCCTTGGAGAGCCTTGCCCTCAGCTTGCAAAAAGGCTGGGGTGGGTTGTGTGCCTCCTGCCCTAATAACACTCCCTTGCTCATGAATTTGCTTCTAGGCAAGCTGAATTACACCCTTCCTCCAGGCTGGGGGCATGGCTTGGTGGTGGAGACAGGCTTGGCACACTGGATGCCTTGGATTCAATTTCTAACACCACTACAAAATACACTATAAGCTAAGTGTGGTGGTGTAAGCCTCCGGAAGCTGATGTAACATCATTCAGGATCAGTCTGGGCAACGTATCCTGTCCCAAAACAAATCAAATCACACTCATTTGTTGAGTGCGGTGGCAGACGCCTGTAATACCAGCATTCAGGAGGCTGAGGCAGGAGGATCACTATGGAATGCCAACCCTGGCAACATAAGCAAATTGAAGGCCAGCCTGCACAACATAGGGAGACCCTATCTTAAAACAAACAAACAAAAAAACATGTTCGCACATATACAATGCAGTCTACCTTCTGAAACATTATGCTCTGAAACATTCAGAAATAAATACTCCAACAGCACCATCTGTACCGCTTGTAGCTCAGCATGACAGCCTGCACCTAGCACAGTGAAGCCCTTTCCTGTGGCCCAGCTGCACTCAGAATACCTAGATTCAGAGAGCTCTGGGCCCGGTGTCCACTGGCTGCTCCACTTATAAGAAAAGACAGGAAAAGGGAGAACTGAACAGGCTCTATTAAAACTAAACAAGAAGCCAACAAAATCTGCTCCTCCTAAGTGACAGTGAACATGCTATATATTTTGAATGTAACAGTAGAAACCTTAGCCCCTGGACCTTAGTTTATTTTTGGACCTTACTTTAGAAGGTAAAAATTTTAAGTGAATTCAGGAGTTCTGTTTTAATGATATTCCAACTTTTCTCCCCTAACAAATTTAAGACAGGGGCCAGGGAGATGGCTCGGTGGAATAAGCGCTTCCCTGGCAAGCACAAGGGTCTGAGTTCAATCCCTGGTTCCACCAAAACAAAACAAAACAAAAAATTAAGACAAAGAGCCCCAACAATGACAAAAATATATGATAGCTGCTGTTTGGTGCCAACTTTTTATTACTCAGGTCCAGAAGGGTCATCTTTCCTTCTAACACTATTATCATCTAAGCAGCAAGAAGCCCCTAACCCACCTGCCGGGCTTTGCCTAGAACCACCTCACCCATCACCTGCTGCACGGTGCAGGTATGAGGACAGCCCATGAACAGGCACTGCACCACACCCAGTATGTACACTCCACCCAGCCCCCCCAGGTGTCCTCAAGGGCTGGGTCTGGAAGGCCACACTTAGAGGCACTGAGCAGGACACCCCAGGAGGGCAGAGCTTCGTGTTGCTATCTGATGACGCAAGGAAAGCTGCCCACAGCAGACAGTGCCGTGGGCCCTGCCTCTGCTATCCAGAAAGGAGCTTGCTATCCACACAGAGCCATGGCTGCTGCAACCGGATGTACCCAGCAGTGGGGAGCAGCCCACCCGACGCTTTCTCTTATGTAGTGTGCAAGAAGTTTTACACATAGAAACAAAGCTATTGGAGATGGAAGCCGGGAGCTGAGTCCTCCTCCACCCCTTTCAAATAAACTCTCCCCATGTTGTGAAGTTTACCCAGGCTGGGCTCAAACCTGACTCATTAGGTTTTACAACACAATTCAACACAAGTTTTTTTTTCCCCACCAATACCAAGTCAACATTAGAACCAGTGTATTAGGGGGGCTGAGGATTGTGCTGGAGTTCAAGTCATGCCTAATTGAGTCTCCAACTTAAGAACATTGGAGCTGCAAACTTTCACAAATCTAAACAAACTTCACATTTGGTTTTTTACACTTTACACTGTATATTTGTGTCAAAGGTGTGTGACTTTGTCGGGCTTGTCCAACTCACAAATATTCTTCCAGAAGAAAACTCTAAGCTGAGGACTTCCGTGCACTCAGCAAGAAGACTATCTCAAACACAGCACAGAGGTCCCTACAAAGTGGACAAAAGGAGGCAGAGTGCAGGGACTTTCGGACCTGGAGAGGGAGACAGCAGTGAATGCCCAGTTTCCTTTCTACTCCCATGTCCCACACTAAGGACTCAAGAGGACCAGTTTGGAAACACCAACAAACAGGTATAAACAAAAGCCTGCCTTTCCAGCTCAGGCACCAGGGAGGGTGACAACAGGGAAGCACAGAGCAGCCTGGCCTTTGCCCACCTGAGGCCACAGTATACTAGTATTCATCCCACACACCACCAGAGGTGTGAGCAGGGAGCCTGGATTCCAGCCTCCACCCATTCCCAGCAGGGAGCAACTCACCCTACAGTGACCAGAAGCCCTTCCCAGCAGTGGGAGGAAGCCAGGCCTGCTCTGCTGGGACGTGGGAAAGTTCATGTCTACTCACCCTTCAAACTGCAACCACTCCTCACATCAAGAACCAAGAAACCTCCACTCCAAAGTACGATAACCTACAGACACCAGCACCAAGATGATACTAAGAAATACCTGGCAAAGGCTCTAAAAAATCCACTGTCACCAGATATGGTGGCACACATCTGTAATCCCTGCACTGAAGCAGAACAACTATGAGTTTAAGGCCAGTCTGCACTACATAGCTCCTTCCAGGCCATCCTAGACTACAGAAAGGACATGTCTCAAAGAAACTTTTTCCTTCGAGCACTACCGTCCAGTTAGATGTGGTGATGTATGCCTGCAATCTCAACTACCGAGGCAGAAGCACCACATATCTGACAACAGCATGAGCAAGACCCTGCCTCAAAGTAAAATAAAGAGGGGCTAGGGATTTGGCTCAGCAGTAGAATGTTTGCCTAGTAAGCTGGAAGCCCTGGGTTTGGTCCTCAGCACCAAAAACAAAAACAAAATAAATAAATAAAGGCTACAGGGCTGGCGAGATAGCTCAGTGGATTGAAGTGCCTACTTAGGCAAGCACAGGTACCCGGGTTCAGTCCCTGGCACCACGTGTTGCACTGAGCTGGCCACCAAGTCATGGCGTAGTGGTGCACAACTGTAATCCCGGCACTGGGAAGCCTGAAAACAGGAGGATCACTGCGAGTCTGAGCTGCGTAGTGAGACCTTGTACCAAATACATTAAAAACAACAACAACAACAACAACCAACCTACTAAATAAAATAACCTTAAAATAAAATAAAAAGCACTGGGAGTCAGGCATGTTGGTGCATGCTTATAATCCCATATACTCAAGGGGCTGAGGCAGGAGATGACAGCCTACACAACCTAGTTAAGATTCCTTACATCAAGCAAAGGCCTAGACTGGTGGCACATACTTGTAATCCCAGCACACTGGAGGCAGAGGCAAAAGATCTTCAATTTGAAGTCAGCTTGGGCTACATAGTGAGAATCTGTCTAAAGGGGAGGGGCATAAAAAGAATATATGAATATTGTTCCCTTCTGTCGCAGTTACTTTTTACTTATTGGTGGGACAAAATATCCTACATCCAAACTTAAGGAAGGAAAGGTTTATTTAGCTCATACTTTGAAGTTTGAGTCTAAACTCAGCTGGCTCCCAGGCAGAGTGGCACATGGCAGAAAGCAGCAATTCATGGCAGCAGAAAACAGAGAAAATTAAAGGGAAAGGCTGCAGCTGCTGCTTCTAGCCAGCCTCTCTCTCCTCCTTATATTATAAACCAGCTACCCTAGTGTGGGTGTGTAGAACTCACAATGTCCATGTGCTCCTTTTTTGCAAAACCAGGAATTTAACTCAGGCCCTCGCACTTGGCAGGGAAGCACTTATTCCACTGAGCCATCTTCCCGGCTCCATGCCCTCCTCTTGCCCAGGTGAGGATGTTTACAAAAAATCCTGGCTCACTGCTAAGTCACTTAATTAAAACTTCTTAACTCATCAAGTTAATGCAGTGTATCAACTGGTATACTTTCTCAAGCCTCTTTTTTTTTTGGTATAGGGTCTCACTATGGCAGTTGGGACTTGTAGTAATCCTTCTGTCTCAGCCTCTCAGCTCTGGAATTGTAGGCATGTGCTACCATGCCTGATTCTGGGCCGGCAGGGCATGCAGTACTGGAGTCCAACTTGGGACCGTACACTTGCCAGGCAGGCTCTTAGACCTCTGAGCTATCTCATTTGCCCTCCAGTTTCTTAAATTATCTTTGATGGTTGAAGTTTAAGAAGTCTGCTGTTGTTCTAAAAATGTAAGGTTTCTTTTTTACTTTTTTTTTTTTTTTTGGTGGAACTGGAGATTGAACTCAGGCACTTGTGCTTGCCAGGGAAGCACTTATTCTACTGAGCCATCTCCCCAGCCCCTAAAAATGTAGTTTCTACACTTCACTGAAACCGGTAAAATGATGACACCAGCAAATGTGTTAAATTACAGCCATACAATGTAATCTCTAGGCAACCAATCTAAAAAGCTACGTAAACTGGGAATGGTGGTGCACACCTGTAATCCCAGTACTCAGGAGGCTGAAGCAGAATTGCTGAGTTGGAGGCCGGCCTGGGCTACATAGTGAGTTCAAGGCCAGCCTGAAATGTATAGTAAGGAAACCCTGTCTTTGAGAGAGAGAGAGAGAGAGAGAGAGAGAGAGAGAGAGAGAGAGAGAGAGAGAGAGAGAACATGAGAGCAAGCTAGCTGTGCAAAAAGATACACCTCAAAATTAGAGGGCCAGGGAGATAGTTCAGTGGTCTAAGCACCAGCATGGCAAGCACAAGCACCCGGGTTTGATCCCTGGTACCACAAGCCATACTAGCCCCTGATTACAGGTTTTGCTGTGCACGCCTGTAATCACAGCACTGGGCAGGGCTGAGATAGGAGGATCACTATTGAGTCAGCTGCATAGTGAGACCCTACACCAAATAAATCTTTAAAAAAAAAAACCTTAGATAAACGAGGCCTGATGGTTCTGTGCAATCCCAGCTACTTGGGTGACTAAACAGGATGATCCTAAATCTAAAGCCAGATGGGACTTACTGAGACCCTGTCTTCAAACAGTGAAAAGCGCTGAGAATACAGCTCAATGGTAGAGTATAGTGTGTGTCTATCATGTATAATTCACAGCACTACAAGAAAAAAATAAAAATAAAAACAAAAGCAGAGAAAAAGCAGGCACATTTCAGTAATCCCAGATGCAGAAGGCTAAAGCAGAAGGATTTTAGGTTTAAGGCCTGCCTATGTCACACGACAGGACCATTTCAAAAGCACCCTAAAACAAAGCAGAACACCCCCCCAAAAAAACCTCATACTAATAAAAACGCAATTTCCTTTTATTTATTTATTTATTTTCTGTATTTAGGACAGGATCTGCAGGGTCTCACTACATAGATCAGACTCAGCAATTCTCCTGTTTTCAGCCTCCCAAGTGCTGGGATTACAGGCACGTGCCACCATGCCCAGTTTCAACTGCCATCTCAGCACACCCTACAGGTGAGGCCAACACAGGGTATCAGGGATTGAACCCCAGCCACTGTGCCCTTGCTAAGCAGATGCTTTAGTCCACTGAGCTATCAGGCCAGGCCCAAAAGATGTAATTTCAAAATATGTTAAACTCACAGGGCGTCAGAAAAAAAAAAAAATCAAAAATGAAAACTCCAACAAAGCTTTGTAAATAAGGAGGGGAAGAGGCATTGAAGGGAAGGAGAACAGGAGAAGAAGAAAAAAAAAAAAAAAAAAAATATATATATATATATATATCATGTACAGGTATAATTTCTCTAAGATGAATGTGAACAATGTAAATCTAAACCATACCAATAAATTAAAATAAGAAATGAAAGTCCAGAGTGGCCAATGGGACTCTATCCTCCAGGGTCTACTGTGCTGGCCCCGCCTCTGGAGCGCAGGGCACTGAGCCAGTGACTGAGAGTGGGCGTGGTGGTGCACACCTGTAATCCCAGCTCTTGGGAGGCTGAAAACAGGCGGATCACTATGAGTCTGATCTAGTAGTGAGAACCTTACACCCTTTCCTAAAATACAAATAAAAAGGGAAAACATCAGTCCTTATCAATAATTACATTAAATGTAAGTATACACATTAAAAGACAGATGGGCACATAGATAAAAACAGGACCAAACTGTATGCTTATCTACAAGAAACTCACTTTAAATATGATGTAACACTGAAAGAAAAGGATGAAAATGATATACCAATTAATATATCAATATTAAACAGAGGAAAGGGCACATGGCTTATTAAGTGAACTTCAAAGCCAAGACAATTACCAGATCAGGGACATTATATAATGATAAAAGGCACTTTGCTCTGCCAAGATACTGACAATCCTGAATGTGCATGCACCAAACAAGAAAGCTATATCCTATGTGAAGCAAAAAGACTATGTATTTATTTATCTAAGATGGGAGTCTCATTATGCAGTCCTGTCCTCAAACTTGCCGTACTCTTCCTGCCTGAACCTCTCAAGGGCTGCGACTGCAGGCATGCACCACCACACCGGGCAAAGGACAATTTATAGACAGACATTTCATATTTGTCTTTGAGGAATACTTAGAACAGCTAGAAGTAAAAAATCGGCAAGGATATGGATGAACTCAATAATGGTACAAACTAATATAACACAGCCAGTGTGAACAAATAATTCTGTAACCCTGTAACTACTAAAGAAATTTAATTTGTAATTAAAATGCTCCTGGAAAGGCAATCTGCAAGCCCAGATGGTTTCATTGGAGAATTCTATCAAGTACGTAAGAATTAGTTCAAATTCTACTTCATAGTAGCTCCCGGATAGTACAAAAGAACATACACTTACATTGATATCAAGTCCAAAGATAGTATGAAAAAAAAACAATAGTTTCAGATTAATACTTAGGGATGCAGATGCAAAACCCCTTCCCAAAATATTGTCAAATAGCCCTGAGTAACACATACAGTTGCACACTGTGACCCAGTAAGGGTTACTTCAGATAAAAGCTGGAGCCAGGAGTGCTAGCACACACCTGTGACCCCAGCATTCTGGTGGGGGGCTGAGGAAGGCCTGCTGCGAGTTTCAGGCCACACAAGGCTACACAGGAAGTTCTAGTCCAGTCTCAACTAAACAGGAAAAACTCTGGTGCAAAAACAAATAAACCCCCCCCAAAACCTAGATTTTAATACTTAATGACCGCAAGCACAATCTAGTAAGACAAAACTGATAAACCAGACTTCATTAAAACTAAAAATATTTTTGAAAAAGCCTTAAAATGAGGACAATCTACAAAGTAGAAGAAAATATGTAAAAGCCACTCATACAAAAAGGACTACTACAATCTAGAACATAAAAAGAATTCTTGACAGGCATGGTTATACATGCCTATAATTCTACCTCTCAGGAAACTGAGGCAGGATCACTGTGAATTCAAGACCAGCCTGGGCTACAGAGTTGAAACTCAGTTGCCTGAGACTCATATGTGCCTGCTCTCTTGCAGTAGTAAGAGCATATTACTACTTTTGCTTAGCCCAAACTTGCTCTCTACAGCATTTCTTTCCCAACTTTTTCTTAAATGAGCAGAGTATATTTATTGAGGGAAAGAAAGCTCCTGTCCAAGAGAGGGACAGGAGGGAGGCCCGAGTTGGCTGTCCCTGACTTTTCCAACTTTTAATAGAACTTTGCTACTGCTGAAAAATTTTCCTCAAAATTCAACAGCTAACAGGCTAAGTGTTGTGGAACATGCCTGGAATCCCAACTACTAGGGAGGCTGAGGCAGAAGCATCACAAATTTCAAGGCCAACCCCACCTCAAGAGTCAAAATTTTGGGTCAGTGAGACAGCTCAGCAAACTGCATGCCCACCTCGGCAAGTACAGGGACCAAGTTCAATCCCAGGTACCACATACTGTGCAGGCCCCAACCCCCAGGCATGCTGAGCTGGTGACTTCTGGGAGTGTTGATGCACACCGGAGGTGGGCTGTGTGTGGGGTGTGTGAAAGCTGGTGGATCACTATGAGTCTGAGCTGTGTAGTGAGAGACCCTGTACCAAATACATTAAAAAAAAAAAAAAATCCAACCTCAACAAAAATGTATACTTTTTCTTGGCGGAACTGGGGATTGAACTCAGGCCCTTGCAATTGCCAGGGAAGCACTTATTCCCCTGAGCCATTCCCCGGCAAAAAATTAGTATATAGTTTAATCAACAGAATTTATTTGTCAATAGGCAAA
Organism: Ctenomys sociabilis; assembly: GCA_004027165.1. Taxonomy (NCBI): domain Eukaryota; kingdom Metazoa; phylum Chordata; class Mammalia; order Rodentia; family Ctenomyidae; genus Ctenomys; species Ctenomys sociabilis. The sequence continues at coordinate 8,625 of PVKA01007516.1, read as the reverse complement.
TAAACGAGTGAAAAAGTGTTCAATATAATTAGCTATCAAAGAAATGCAAATTTAGGGCCGGTCAAATAGCTCAGTGGATTAAAGCGCCTGCTTACGCAGAGGGCAGAGGCCCTGTTCAATCCTGGGCCTGCCATGCTGGCCCGGGCCCTATCCCTTGAGAAGCACTGAGATGCTGAGATGAAGATTAAGATTGGGCATGGTGGTGTGCACCTGTAATCCCAGCACTTGGAAGGTTGTAAACAGGAAGATCATTACTAGTCTGATCTATGTAGTGAGACCCTGTACTAAATACATTTTTAAAAAAAAGAAATGCAAATTTAAAATCACAATGAGACATTGCTAAACAGATATTAGGATTGCTAAAATAAAAAACAGTAACATCCCCAAATGCTGGCAATGTTATGGGGCAAATAGAATGGTTAAAATTATTTTTCTTTTTAATTCTCATTATTAGCACATTTTATTTTTTTTTATTTTTTGTATTTTTTGGCAGAACCGGGGATTGAACTCAGGCCCTTGTGCTTTCGAGGCAAGTGCCTATTCTACTGAGCCATCTCCCTAGCCCTTATTAGCACATTTTTGCAGTACATAAGGATTACAGTCATCCTGGGGAGCTGGAGCATGTGCATACACGTTGGTAATTCTTTTTTCATGCCTTTCCCCTTCCTCCTCCTTCAACTGCTTTTTTCTTTTTGAGATAGGATCACCCCTTTGTGGCCCAGGACAGCCTCAAATTTACAATGATCCTCCTGCCTCAGCTTCCTGAGATTAGGATTACAGGTGTGCACCACTACACCTGGCCTTTCTCTTTTTTTGTTTTTTTTGAGACAGGGTTTTACTTCAGTTCAGGCTAGCTGTGAGCTCACTTTGTAGTCCAAGCTGGTCTTGAACTCAAAACAATCCCCACAAGTTGAGTGCTGGGATTATAGGCAAGTACCACCCCCCTCCAGCTTCCCTCCATCTGTTGATCTCTTTCTCTTTTACAACAGATCTGCCAGGCGTGGTGACGCAGGCCTGTAATTCCAGCACTCAGGAGGCTGAGACAGGAGGATTGCTGTGAGTTCAAGACCAGCCTAACCTACAAAGTGAGCTTAAGGCCGGCCTGAACTGCACAATGAGACCCTGTCTCAAAAAGACAAAAGACAAAAAACAAAATACAAATACAATAGATCTCTCATTATATATCATTTATTATTATACTTATTCTTTAATATATTTTGGGTCTCTCATATAATAAAAGCCATATGATGTTTACACTTGTGTTTGATTTAGTTACTACAATACTATGGTCTGAAAGCTCATCCATTTTCCTACAAAGGGGCTGGGGAGATAGCTCAGTAGAATAAGCACTTGCCTGGAAGCACAAGGTCCTGACTTCAATCCTCCAGTACAGCAAAAAAAAAAAAAAAAAAAAAAAATCCTACAAAGTACTCCAGTTTGTCCTTTTTATTGCAGAGTAGTATTCCATGGTATATAAATAATTTCCTTTATGCAATCATCTATTTATAGACATATAGATGACTTCCAATATTTAGCTATTATATAAAAAAATAAAAGAAAGATGCCTGGTATTTATGAGTTAAATCAACTACAGTTCATTTATGGCAGATGCCAGAGGATCAAACCAGCAATAACACACCAAAGCTGAGATGAATCTCCAGGAAACTTCACTGAGTGTAAGGTCAATCCCAAAACTCTGTATGACTTCCTTTATTTGGCATTCTTGGCAAGCAAAGTTAGGCAAATGGTGAATTGGTTGCCTTGCCAGTAGGTGAAGGGTTGAGGACAGAAAGAACATTAGTGTTGACTTTAAAAAGACAATAGACAGTGAGGTGTGGTAGCACAAACCTGTAATTCCAGCATTCAAGAGGCTGAGGCAGGAGGATCACTGAAAGTTAAAGGCCAGCCTGGGATACACAGTGAGTTTAAGGCCAGCCTGGGCTACACAGGGAGACTTTTGTCTCAACAATAACAACAAAAAGGCAACAGAACGTACCCTTGAGATGGGAAAAATGTTCTGCATCTCAAATTATACTAATGCAAATATCTAGTCATGACACCTTTTTTTTTTTGGCAGAACTAGGGATTGAACTCAGGCCCTTGTACTTGCCAGGGAAGCACTTATTCCACTGAGCCATCTCCCCGGCCCTAGTCATGGCACTTCGTTTGGCAAAATCTACCAGTGGAGAAAAGTAGGAAAAGGAACACAGAGATCTTTGCACTAGTTCATCTTCTGAGACCACATCTAGCCACATAGTTCAAACTGGCCTTGAATTCACTGTGTAGCCTAGGCTTCGAGGACTGGGATTATAGGTACGCACCACTATGTCCAGTCCCTATTTGTTTCGATTGTATATAACAGATTCGTATGTAGAATTTCTCAAAATTTTACAACACCTAAATTACCAATAATTTTTACTATTATCTCAAAAAATGGGGGCTGGTTCAGTGGAATAAGCGCTTCCCTGGCAAGTGCAAGGGCCTGAGTTCAATCCCTGCTTCTGCAAAATAAGTAAATAAGTAAAAATAAAATAAATAAGTCAAAAAATAAAAACAGCTGGGCGATGGTGGTACATGCCTATAATCCCAACACTTGTGAAGTAGGAATGCACCGAGTTTGAGGTCAGAATAGACTACAGAGTTCAAGGCCAGCTTATACTACGTAGTGAGATACTGTCCCAAAGGCCCCCCAATGGTACTGTGATACGGTACTCACAAAGGAGCTGTCTTTAACTCATCCCAAACATAAACACAGTAAACTCAGTGCTCACCAGTGACTAGGCAGAAGGCCCAGTATCCACGAGTGAACCTGTCCTGGCTTCCTCTTGCATCCAGTCATTGGCTGAGAGCAGCCTACACACACAGCCTCACTGCTAGTGCACAGGTGGGTTGCAGATCGGATGTGGATGCTCCTCAGCTATACTCCCCATATCTTAAGTCTGTTGCTATGATCTGTATGTTTGTGTTCTAGGAAAATTCATACGCTGACACCATAACCCCCAAGGTGAGAATATTAAGGGTGGGGTCTTTAATAGGATTAGCACCTTTATATTAAGGGTCTCAGAACTGCCGGGCGTGGTGGCGCATGCCTAATCCCAGCACTCGAGAGGCTGAGGCAGGAGGATTGTTGTGAGTTCGAGACCAGCCTGAGCTACAAAGTGAGCTTAAAGCCAGCCTGAACTGCATAGCGAGACCCTGTCTCAAAAAGACAAAAAAAAAAAAAAAAAAAAGGGTCTCAGAACTCCCTTCCCCTTCTAGCATGTGAGAATGTAGGAGGGCTATCTATAAACCAGGAAGCAGGCTACTGCAGGCTACACAGAATCTGCCAGCACCTTTACCTTAAAGACTTCCCAGACTCCAGAACCATGAAAAATAATTTCTGGCCACTGATGAGCAAAATAGAATAAAATAAAAAATGCATTTAAGATGGGTATGGTGGTACATGCCTATAATCCCAGCACTTGGGAGGCTGAGGCAGGAGAACCATTTCAAACTGAGACCAGCCTGGGCTACAAAGTGAGCTCCACACCTGCCTAAAATGTATATCGAGACCTTGTCTCAAACTAAAAAAATGTAATCAAAACCAACCAAGAAATTTGTATATAATTATTTCTGAGACTCAAATTAGTCTTTCAAAGTAAATGAATTATTACTTTGGCTGCTAATGTAATAATATAAGGGCCAGGGAGATGGCTCAGTGGAATAAGTGCTTCCCTGGCAAGCGTAAGGGCGTGAGTTCAATCCCCAGTTCCAGGAAAAATAAATAATAATAATATAATAATAATATACTACAAACTACTGAACTGTAGGGTTAAATGGGTGAACTGTATGCAGAGTGAATTTCATCTCAAAAAAGCTGGAGGCTGGAGATAGGCCTGCGTCTAAGCGCCTGCCTGGAAAGCACAAAGTCCTGAGTTCGATCTCTAGTTGTGCGGGCCCCTAAACCAGGCATGATGGCACATTCCTGTAATACAAGGACTAGGAAGGCCAAAACAGGAAGATTGCTACAAATCCAAATTGCATGGCGGGGCCCTGTATCAAATAAACAGCTGTTATTCAAGGGGAAAAAGTAATTGTAACGTTAAAAGCATTTTAAATGTATTCCAAAAAATTACTGAGAAGCCAGCTATGGTGGCATACAGCTGTAATCCCAGTCCTCCTGGAAACTCAGGCAATACTATCACAACTTCGAGCCCATCCAGGTCAATTTAGCAACTCAGCAAGACCTTGTTTCAAAATACAAAATACTAAGGGACAGGGATAAAAAAGGTTAGGGATATAGCTAGTGTGACCTCAAGGTCAATCTCAAATACTACCAAAAAAAAAAAAAAAATCACAAAAAATAAAGTCTGCTCTCTCTCCAACTTCTCAAGATTCATCTAATTTAGAAACCTACAATAATGTCGAATATCTCTGTGAGGTGGGTCTATATGACAATAAATGGGTGACTTGACTGCTACACCAGGTATCACTCACTCTAATGCCAGTGCATCTGCAATTAGGTTCCCCAAGTGCAGGGCTGAGCAGCCACGAATAAAACAAAAGGAAAATAAAACAACAGTTCTCTCTGCTGGTGTTAAGAGAAATGGGCGCAGACAATCTGAGCCAACTTGAATCATGAAATCGAGGGAAAACCTGAATAAACCCTTTAACTTCACCTAGTTTCTATCACCAACTTTGGAGGTCATGTCCCTAAGCTGTATCCTCCCAAAGACTCCTCCGCTACAGAGGTCACGAAGCTAAACTGTCCGGAACTCAAACACCTTCTCAGTCTATCTCAAGCCGCTGGCTTCTCTTCCTGGGGGCCTGTACAAACGTGTGGTAAGTGACCTTCTGAGGCCAAAGGATCTAGAGCTCCGACCCTAAGATGCTCACAGCCGCCATCTTCCGGACATGCGCACAATGGGTCGGAAGTGGGACTTCGCGGGCGCGGACCACCGGGCACCGCCCCTTCCCTAAATCCTGACCACTCGACTTCCTGATAGCATCAAAGCCCCTACACCTGTCCTCAGGAAAGCAGACAGCTGTACTTGCAAAACTTGTTACTTGAAGGTTTGGCACTGTACCCGGCTCGAGGTCAGGTCCCCACTACACCCAAGCGGTTGTCACACACCCTTCGCAAGGGCGCCTGAAAGTGTGCATAAATGCGGGCCCCCCCATCTTAAGTGCTACCGGCCCTGGGCCGCCCGTCAGGCCAAGGTACCGCCAAGGTCGCGGAGCTGGTCCAGGACGGCAGCTTCCCAGGACAAAGGGAGGGACACCCACGCGGAAGGACGCGGCTCCACGGAGCTCGGCTCCACGGAGCTAGCCATGTGACCGCCACGACCTTGGGGTCACCCCGACCGCCGAGCCGCAGCCCGCCGGTGGCCGGCAACCAATGATGCGCCATTCCGCGCCCCTCGCGACCCCCGGCGCGAGCCCTCGCCCGCCAATGCCCGCCTGGCGGGCGGCCCCCGCTGCACTACTGGCTACCGCGCCTGTCTGTCAAGCCCCGTCTCCTCCCACCACCACCGCCTTCCGTCTGCCCCGCTCTGTCTAGCTCCACACCCGTCACCTCAGCGCCCGCGGACCCAAGGACGTAGCGGCCTCACCCTCGGCCGTGACCTCCAGGTAGCAAGTATCTAGCCAGACGGCACTGAACCACTCCTAGCAGCAAGACACAGTTACCTGTCTCCCGCTCTGCTCCACCCGAATGAGACGCCGAGTCCCCACTCCCGTGAACCAAACTCTCAGCCCCGCCCCGGCGTGTGGCGTCAGCACGTAGTCAGCCCCCAGCTCATAGTCCCGCCCCTTTCGCTATGTCGGGGTTGTGACATCACAGAGCGCGTGGGCGTCACAGCGCAGGACGGCCAATGAGGAAGCTGCTCTGGGAGGGGCCGGCCCTGCTCACCTAAAGAGGCCTCTAAGGAACGGTGCGGGGTAGTTTTGTTAGAGTAGTTCGTTGTGCTCATTGGCATGCTAGTGATGAAACTGGGTTTGTGTGAAATACATCACAGCACAAAAATAATATTGGGTGTGATGGTGCACACCTGTGATCTCAGCGCTCGGGAGATATAGTTTAAGATCAATCTGAACTACATAGCAAGACCCTGTCTCCAAAACGAAATCTTTTAGTAACAAAATCTACATTATTGAGCTGTCCTGCGGGGTCAAATTACATGACAGCCACACCTGTGTTAGGTTTTTGAAGTCCATAGGTCCACAAGTGTCAAGATGTCCTGCTGAGATCTCTTTATAAGTTGTCCTGGCCCTAGAGCCACTTACCAAGGGTGATAATAACCACTTGCCTCCTTTTTTTTTTTTGAGATGGAGGTCTTACTGCGTGGTCGAGGCTGCCCTTAAGCTCGCTATGTAGCCCAACTTAAACTTGAGTTTTCGGTGATCCGTCCTGCCTCAGCCTCCCTGAGTGCCAGATTCACAGGCATATGCCACTACGTGCAGCTGATGCTTCCAAATTTAAAACTTTTTTTTTTTTTTTTTCTGAAACGGGATTGAACTCAGGCCCTTGCGCTTGCCAGGGAAATCGTTAAATTTTGAAGGAAAACATTGCCCCATAACTGGTGAGATACAGTAAATTACGCTTCATCACATATTGAGAATGTAAGGGGTTCATCATAGGGTAAAGCTTTGTTTCATGACATGTCTTTTTTTTTAATCTTCCATGGCGTACTGAGTGTTCTACCTGCAGCCTCACACATGCTAGGTGAATGACCTACCTATTAGCTACACCCTCAGCCCTTTATACTTTTGAGACAAGCTATCCTTGCCCAGCTTGGCCTCCAATTTGGCAAACTAAGCCTCCACAGCATAGATTATCACACTGGGCTTTGTTTATTTTATTTTATTTTTTTAGGAATGAACGCTTACATATATTTACATAGATATTTAGAAATCCATCCATATACAGCATAGTAGCATTGTAGCAAGACTGTCTTGTGACTTTTTGTCTTAATTTCCATTTACTACCCTTTAAAAAAGGGCAGTATAGTAATTGCTGGTATGTCATGACAAGAAGTACATACTTAGAAGTACATACCAGAATGGCAGGCATTTGGAGTGTGAACCTTCTATTACACTTTGTTCAATTCAGTGAAGTTGCTTGGTTCACAGGTATCAGCATATATAGTTAGTTGGGGTGAGAATCCTACCCCTTAACTCTAGTTTCAAAAATCTCCAGATGTTTCTCAGGATCGTTGTCTTACCCATCTAGTGAGTATAAGTGAATGGTCTTGCCTCTGTCATGTTTCTCAGCGTTTCTCCTTGCCCTCTCCTCATTGTCCAATCCTCAAGTTCTCGCTTTCCTTTTAATTGTGTTATACATTTCCATTTGCAATTCTTTTGAGTTATACTAGGGAGACTATACGATATTTGCACATGTGAGTCTGGTTTATTTTGCTTATAAGTATGTCTTCAAATGGCATCCACTTAAATATGAAGGCTTCGAGTTTATCATTCTTTACAGCTGAGTAATACTCCATTGTATAAAAATACCACATCTTTTTCGCCCATTCCTCACATGATGGTCATCTTGGTTGTTTCCAAGTTTTTGCTATCACAAATTGTGCTGCTATAAACATAGGTAAACATATATTCCTATGATATGATGTTTTCAGTTCCTCTGGGAAAATTCCCAGTAGGGGTATAGCTGGCTTGAATGGGATTTCCAGTCTAGTGTCTTAAGGAGTCTCCACACTGATTTCCATAATGGTTGCACCAGTCTAAATTTCCACCAGCAGTGGAGAAGGGTTCCCTTTTCCCCACAACCTCTCCAATATTTGTTGTTGGTTGATTTCTTTCTGGGGTGAGATGGTATCTCAGTGCTGTTTTAATTTGCATTTTGCAGATGACTAGTGATGTGGAGCATTTTTTCATATATTTATTTGCGTCTTTAATTTCATCCTCTGAGAAGTGTGTGTTTATCTCAGATACCCATTTCTGGATTGGGTCTTTAAATTTAGGGGCCCTGATATGTTTTAGTTCTTTATAAATTCTAGAGAGCAGACCTTTGTCTGAGTTCTTATGAGTTAGGATTTTTTTAAAAATTTGTGGGTTGTCTTTTCACTTTGATGGTAATTTCTTTTGACGTGCAAAACCTTCTGAATAACGGGTGGTCCCAGTTGTTAGTTCTTTCCAGTGTTTCCTGTGCGAATACATGTTTGTTCATGAATTCTTTGTCTACCCCTAGGTCCTGAAGAATTTCTCCTACTTTCTCTTCCAGGAGACTGAGTGTCTCTGTTTTAATGTTAAGATCTTTAATCCATTTTGACTTTAGCTTAGTGCATGGTGATAGACCTGGGTCCAGTTTTAGTTTTCAACATGTGGAGAGCCAATTTTTCCAGCACCATTTGGTAAAGAGGCCATCTTTCTTTCCAGAAAGTGTGTTTGGCCCCTTTGTTGAAGATCAAGTGGTTGAGTGTAGGGGCCTCTGCATCTTCTAGTCTATTCCATTGATCCTCAGGTCTATTTTGTTGCCATACCATGCTGATTTTATCACAGTAGCTTTGTAGTATAATTTGAAGTTAGGATTGTAATGTCTCCTGACGTGTTTGTTGGCCAGGATTGCCTTTGCTATTCTAGGTTTTTTTTTTTTTTTTTTTTTTTTTTTTTTTTTTTTTTTTTTTTTTT
>PVKA01007515.1:0-77437 GCA_004027165.1 Ctenomys sociabilis | reverse complement strand
AATCTGTGTGTGTGTGTGTGTGTGTGTGTGTGTGTGTGTGTGTGCGTGTGTGTGTGTGTGGTGAAGTATGGATAAAAGGACAATGAATGATAAGTTGAACTTCTTGTTGAAGCTGAATTATGCAGAATTAATTCTTCTTTTAGTTACAGAATTTAAGAGATATTAGGTGAACACTTAAGTATAGTTTAGAATATATCATTTGTAAAAGACTAGACCCATTTTTAAAAAAATTGAGGTTTTAGTGTGCAGATAATATTTTGTTTTAAAAAATTATTTGTTAGTTAAAATCTAATACCACAATCCTATGCAATTTCTAAAAACTTTCTGTAGTAAATGAGATGCACATTAAATAATTTAATTTCGCTATACTTGTTTACTGATTTTTCTTTACAGGAATAAGTGACAATAACTTGTTTTACTAAGCCATGACAATAATATCAACAATTCCAAATTTAATTTTTAAAATATAAGTACTGCAGTGTGAAGGAAGACTAAAGAAAAACTTGCTATCATAATTGCAAAGTTGAGACCTGTCATAACCCTGAGGAAATTAATTTAAGTAAGATGGATAAATAGATCTATCTCAGAAAGTCTTGAAGTACCCATGCCTTAAATTGGATCTAAGCTTCCTAGCACTCAGAAGAACTTCAACTGCTCAGTCATTTAGTCAAACATTTCAAAAATATACAAACTTAAATGAGTTTTTCAAAACCTAGTGGTTTAGAAATAGCTGGAGAAACTCAATTATGTTCTCTGTCCTGAAGAGCTGCTAGGACAAATGGCAAATCAGGAAGCATAATAAGCCTATTCATGGATATGGTCTTATTCACAATTCTAATGTGAAAAAAATCTTCTCAGAAGACAAAGGAAACTTAGCCAAACATAGTGGGGTTGCCAATCCAAAATCTCTGTATCCTGTTTCCACACATCTAGATCCATGTTCTTTCTGCTTCTCCATAAACTCCAAATCCTACAGCACTGACCCTCGCTACTGACATTTTTGTGTGTTAAAGGTTTGACAAGAAAAGTAATGCTGAGGCTCTGGGCTAGAAAAGAACCAAAAAAATCTCCTTGAAATTTATCTGATTATCAATGTCCCTTACTTTATTTTTGAAAGATACTTAAGAATTCTCCACACATTCAAGACTAAATGTTTCTGTGAAACCTCTCCCATGGGATTGCTCATCCCATGGGCACCATCCAGGCAGTGTCTGTACCTTCAAACTCTGCCCAAGAAGGTCTCCTGGAATGTCCCAAGAAAACAATGGTGGCCGTGCCAGGTGAGCTGTGGCAGAAGATCGAGTCAGAAAGTGAATCGCACGAGGCAAGCTTCCTGGGTGCGTGTTCCCCACAGGAAGCTTACCTCGCAGAAATAAGGAGATGCCTGTGGTGACAGGAAGGCAGAAACCTCTGGGCTGGCCAGCTGTGACTTCTGGAACTAAAGGGGCTTTCTTTAGATGCAGTGCACTAGAGCAGCGTGTCAGGAAGCCTGACGTGATTTTTATGCCAAGGATGAGCTCTGGATTGCACAGGAGTGAGCCAGCACCAAGAGCCAGAACTAACTCCAGATGCTTTAACCAGAGCACCTGTGGAGGCTGACTCCCATCATTTCTCTCAAGCACTGGCACTTTGTAACCTTTAAGAGAATGGTGGCCCAAGATGTCCTTATTAATTATCATGTCTTTAGCTTGTCATTCAACTGTCACCAAGAACCTGTTGCACCACTCTACTTGAAGTCATACTACCACAATTATGCACTTGTTTCTCTCCGTAGCATTCAGTTCAGTCTAAGATAAGTATTTTGATTATTTAATTTATTGTCCATTTTTTCAATAAAATGGCAACCCTATGAGAGCAACATGAGTCTCCTTGTTGCATTGCTTATAATGCCTAGGATGGTATTGCGCATGCAGCGTATGCTCAATAAATAATAGCTAGATACAAGAAGGGCAACAGGGAGTAAGCTGTGGTGCCTGCTGTGGTCTGAAGACACCCATGGGGTAGAGGAAATTTTAGTAATAGGGAAAAAATGATGGATGAAGGCAAAATCTCTGTCATGGAACATAAAGATAAAGCTGTGTTGTTGGGAGTCATATGATGATAAAGGCCCTGTCATAGGAGCATGACAGCAGCTCTGTGTCATGATGCAAATGTGAAAAGTGCCACAAGGTTCATGTAAGCACTCAGAGAGCTGGCTCCTGAGGCCACCTTGGTGGCAGAGGGTGGAGTGTTGAGAAGTGACTGGACCATGCGGCACTCCCTTCTTCAAAGGATGAAGCAACTGATGGAATACTGCTCTGATGGCACTGTGGGAGGTGATGCAAACATAACAGGTGGCTTAGCTGAAGCAAATAGATCACCAAGGTGAGACCTTGAGGGCTCTGTGTGGCCCTCCTCTCTTCTTCCCTCTGGGGACTTCCATTCTTCCTCCTTTTGCAGACCACAAAAGGAACCAGCCACATCTGGACCCCTGAACTCACATGCTTCTTTAACTAAATTATTTTCAGGTAGTTTGCCAAGGTAGCAAAAGGCTGATGCACAGTAGCTCGGTGCAACAGTGAATCAGTGAACCTCTCACATGACTTGACATACTGAGAGGTGGCGTGGCTCCCACTCACACTGAGCTTATCTGCCAGGGATCTATGCTCAGCTAGAGTAAAGTTTGGAGCATGTGAGCAGAGGGACACTGCAGGTCCTTTACATTGCTAGGGTATAATAGGTGACACCCACAAAGTGAGGGAGCAGGGGCTTTCTGGCTCATGCTTTTATCTCACAGTCTGCTGGATCCAAGGCAGCATACCTCACCAGATGGAGAAATCAGAGGAAAAGTTACTCAAGTCATGGTGGCAAGAAGTGGATGGAGAGGAGGAGCTTGGGAGGAGCACACGCCCTTCCAGATCACATCCCCTTGCTGCAGACTGGACTCCACCACTTCGTAGCACGTGCTGCTATAGCACCTCCGTGGCTAACTCACACTTTATGAGTGCATGAGGCTTCTGGAGACATCTAGGTACAAACCACAGCAGAGGACAAGGACACCCCTATCCCCCCCTCCTCTACAGCAGGCTCTCCTGTCCTTGGCCTTCTTCCTACAACTTCTGCTCTGGTTTACTGTTCCATAGACAGAGCCCCACAGTGCGCCACAGCGTGCAAGTCCGCCTTAGCCTGGCCCTGCCGTCTCCTGGGCTTTGATGTTCTCAGAGCATCCAGTGACCCTGAACTTCAAAGTTCCCTAAGCTACATACGGCCTACAAAGGCCTTTGCCTGCTTCATGTGCCCATGAACTCAGATTCATTAGTTAACCTGTCCAAGCATTTCTTCTTTTAGGAAATGCCTGGCATGGCTTTTTCCCTTTCTGAAGTATTAGTTTCTTTCTTATGGATTTATTATTGATTCTTTTAGCTTAAAATGTTTTATTACAGCCATTGTATCACATATCCATTTCTGTGTTAGTCTGTGTTAAATCAAAAGGCAGAAAACATGTTCTAATCTCTTTGTATAAACCAAACTTATCACATAATCACATGCTATTAAGTGTAATGGAAAGTTAGTATTCATGAAATAGTTAAAATTAATAAACCTCCTTTTGAGCAATTGGAATTAAAGCATATGGCAAATTTTCTTAAAAACAAAACCACAGAGTTCTTGCTAATGTGACTGAAATCACTTTTGGAAAGCTACCCTTTCTCACTAGAATAAAAGCTGATGGGAAGATTCCCCGGAGTAAGGTGATGAGCAACTGGAAAGGACACAATGCTTAGGAGGAAAAGCAATGCCCCGCGTGCTCACATGGATTCAAGAGACATCGATTGTAAGGGACACACACGCAGCAGCTTTCGGGCAGGGAAGGCACAGTGGAGGCCAAGCGAGCCCAGGGGCTGAGGTGTTCCCAACTCAACAGGGGTGCGCAGGGTGGGCTGCAGCATCAGCTTGCTAATGGGGCTAAACAGGCTTGAGGTGATTGCATAATGACAGCCATATTCAAACCCTGATTCTGTGCAGTCCTGCTCAGCTCACTGACAATCAAGAAAGAGCCAGGAGGCAGGCAGATATACAGGTGACACTGCAGACCAAGGGGCTGGGAGCCTGGATTTCACTGATCAGGTCCTCAGTGGTGGTCTAGATATTCACAATATCACTCAGCCTTTTCTGGAATCAGATTAATGGCAACATTCACTTAAAAATAATTTGGTGCACCTTTTGTTCATCATTCCCTTGTGACTGGGTTGACTCCCTGCTGCCTGTTGGTCATAGGAGTATTTTTATGTCCCATTAAGCCATGGTGTAGTTTTTGGCTTCCTCTGAATCTAGAATATTAGAAGCGTCAGTGATAATCAGCACCATGCAGAGGGCGCTTAGAATTTTCAAATTCAACACACTGGCTCCACCACGCCGAAAGACACATGGGTTTGCTGCAGGTCTCCTAAGTTTCCACTTTGCATCCGGGAGCTCAGTAGTGGGATGTGTGTTTGTTGGCATAAGCTGGCTGCATTCCCAAATGAATGTTTGTATAAATCTCTCCTCTATATCGATATTAACTTACTAGAAAATTAAAGAGATGGCAAGTGAAGTGAAGGTTGTAATGAGTTTCACGTAAGTTTTTAATTGTTAGTACACATACCTCTTCATGTACAAAATGTTTGAGTCCATAGGGACACGTTGGTACATATTTATGCAGATTACTTTTATATTTATATAAAGGATTGCTTGTTCCCCCAGGTGGTAGTAAAACTGCAATTTCACTTTGACATGATACAAATTAGTTTAGAGAAAACCAATTATTCTAAACTCTTTAGAAACTGGAATGATGCAGTTGAAGCTGAGTAACAACGTAAATAAACCTAGAAGGTGGAGATTTTATCTCTCTAGAACTAGATAGATTCATCCTGGGTCAAGCGTCTGAATTTAGGTCACTGATCGTAATTCAGGGATGATTTCTGACTTGTATAAGGAATAGAAACTAAGAATCACAATTGTGAATTGCTTTACAATCTTTTAAAACGCATACTCATACAGATCATGAAAGAAAAAAAAATGTTTAAGGAAGAGCATCGTTTCAATGCCAATCTGACTGGTAGACAAAAATAAAGATTTTAGGAAGGAATAATTAAATTTGGTAGTTCAGTTCTCTTTCTAGTCTGTCAGACAAATAATGTATATTGAGACAGAAGAGTTTCCTCCAAGCCCACACTTTTTATTAGGAAAATGATGTTGAATGATAAGGTATACGTGAAAAAGCACAGAAATCATAAGCCTACAGTTCAGGTAATTTCAAACAAACATGGCTATGTAGCTAGCATAGTGATAAAAAACAAGATTTAATAATCCACCAAAAGGCACTTGGATGCTCTGTCTCATAGAGACTTGTTCACCTGCCCTTGGTGGAAGTTTTCACCATTTTCTTGGGGAAAAGTCTAAAAGTTTGCAAACTTAGCACCATTTTAGAAAACCTTGTGAATAGAATTTATATTCTCATGCTAATCAATCATTAACCAAATGACGCTAACATGGAATCAAAGCTGAATGAAAGTTTCAAGGGCTGGGAAGATAGCTCAGTGGTCTTAGCTCCTGCCTGCCAAGTCCCAGGACCCAGCCTTGATCCTCAGTACCCCAGTACCACATGCCTTACCAGCCCTAGAACCCTAGGCCCACCATGCCAGCCACTGAAACGGGGTGTGGAGGTGCACTCTTGCAATCCCAGTGCTTGGGAGGCTGAGTCAGAAGGATCACTATGAGTCTGAGCTGGGTAGCAAGACCCTGTATCAAATAAATAAATAAATAAACAAACAAACCTTTTTTTTCTGTATTTTAGGGAAGGGTGTACAGGGTGTTCAGGGTCTCGCTGCATAGATCAAACTCATAGTGATCCGCCTGTTTACAGCCTCCCAAGAGCTGGGATTACAGGATCATCCCACCATGCCCAGTCTCAATTGCTGTCTCAGCGTGCCCCTGGAGTGGAGCCAGCACGGCAGGCTTGGGAATCGAACACCCAGCCCCTGCACCTGCTTGCAGGTGCTTTAATGCACTGAGCTATTTGTCTGGCCCAAATAAACCATTAAAATTAATAATTAATAAAAAGGAAGCTTGAAGTGAGTTTTTCATCAGTTTGTTTTTCTGGATTATTTAAAATAAACCCTTTTCATTGCTAATGTGATTGATGTTAAAGGTGAAAATTCTGATTTTTATGAAAGGAAAATTATGAATTCCATGATTTTTCCTTCACCAATTTGGCTCAGTGTTTGATTACATGGATGAAAGGCCTGGATTGTACCAGGTCTCACTAACAGGTGACAAAGGGGCCATCAAGATGGGTGACAGGGAAGAAACCTTGGTAATTAAGAATTACATGTGGGTAGCATTCTTTTCATAACAACATAGTGAAAGATGGATTCAGCCCATTCAAGCATAACATTTATTTTTAACAATCAGTTTTTATTCCCTGTGATTGTGTCCCATGGCCCAAAGTGCTTCATGAGCTCTTCCTGGATGGTGACTGTTCCAGGAGAGTGTAATGGGCTTGTGCACTTCACGTGAGCTATTAGGGAGGAGGGGTGCCAGGAAGAATTTTTACTGCTGCTATAAAATTAATTGAATTTCCCACTGAATGTAATAAAGAGTCTGTACATATATAACCTTCAATGACTTGATCCCTCTCCTTTATCCTGTTCCCCTTTTCTCTTCATTTGTTATTCATAAATTACAGTCTCTCATTCTGTACCACGTTAAATGGCCTAGGCAAGGAGGAGAGGAAGTGTCTCGCTAAGCCAGGGCTGAGTTCTATGCTTGGTGATGAGCAGTTACACACCGCTTAGTGATGGGCTGGTCCTCAGAATAGGCTGGGCACCGGGTGCCCGTCTCGGTGCATCTGCACAAACTAGGACCGTGACAATGTTCAGAAAATTCTATCCTTATGGGGTCACTGTCCCATATGCTGTCCCAAACACCATGTTCATGTCTGTCAACACCACAGTATTTAAGACACTAAAATCTCAGTAAGGCAAATATTATGCTCATTTTACAACTGTGTGATTTAGAATTTAGAAATATACACAGTTTGCTCAACATCATATTGGCCTACCTTTGGAGCTCAAAACTGACTTTAGAATCTCTACTGAATAATGTCTTTATAGGTAATAGGGTTAATTATCAATGTTAGGCATAATATACACATTGACAAACTTTCATCTCTTGCAAAACAAAATGAAGAAGGTGTTCTCCAATGGTGGTAGTAGGTGTTGGACAGTTTTATGCCATGTCTTTGCAGATCCTCCTGGGAGGGTCAGAGTAAGCTCTTCACTGCCTTTCAAAGTGTGGTACTTGGACCAAAAGCATGAGCTGACCTAGGGGACTGTTAGAAATACAGACCCAGGGCTGGCAAGATAGCTCAGCAAAGTGTTGCTTAGGTAAGCACAGGGGCCAGGGCTCAACCCCTGGCACCACATGCTACGCTGGCCCCACCCCAGGTACACGGAGCCATGGTAGAGTCTGGGTGTGGTGGTGCACACCCGTGATCCCAGCGCTAGGGAGGCAGAAAGCAAGAGGATCACTATGAATCCCAGCTGCATAATGAGACTCTGCACACACACACACACACAAATAAATACAGAACCATGACCCCACTCTAATCTCTAAACATCTGAGTATAGGCCCCAGAAAACTATTTTTCCCAAGTAGCTGGGGTCACTTTTATGTACAATACAATTTGATATAATTTTACAAAGCTTGAACAATATAGAATTGAAGTGCATAAGCATAGATTCAAGTTTGGCAAAGTACTATATTTGTATGAAATTAAGCTATTCAGTTAATCTCTCTGGGTCTAAGTTTCTTTGCATATGAGATGTAAATACACTGATCGCGTGGTTTTGAGGACCATTTAATACATGGACAGGGCTCAATCCATAGCACACTGTGTAAGCCGCAGCCTTCCTGGGGACACACATTGCAAATTTTCTATTAAGAGCATTAACTAAATAGTTCAATATTTTGAATATCTTGATAATGAGGTTAATATTATAATTAAATAAAAAACAAAATTTCAATTCGTTTCAGCATTTTAAAAATACATGAGTCAGAAAAAGGAAAGGTGATGTGAAGCTCGTATAAATATGCTCCTGTAAATTACACCATTTTGTGAAGATGATTTCATGCAGAATTCAGAGCAGATGCAATTATGTCTACGAATTAGAAGCTGCAAATGATGATTTAACAAACACATGATTTAACAAACAAATCAGAGAAGAGAGAAATTTCCAATGAATTTGAATCTCTAAATGTGGATTTAATTTAGTGATAAACAATTCTCAGGAGAAAACACGCGGTGCCTTTCCTCATTCCGGAGGAAGGGGGACAGAGATGTTGAGAACAGTTAGTGTAGACCCAGAAACTGTAATGAGGACAATTAATAGCATCTGTAGGTGCACTGAAACGTGCGTGCAGCACATGGACTGAACTGCATGCTCTTTATGTGGGATTCCAGGTTTGGTAAGGCCCAGGCCGGGTGGGTGCACCTGTGCGTGAGCGATCTGGGTGCTTGTGATGGGGAAGAGCGCCTCAGATGAGGGAGAGCAGCACAGTGCCGGAGGTGGCGTGGGAATGCCAGTGCCAAACCATACACTTCTGCCAGTGGGAAGCTTAATCCCTGAAAGATGAAGCTGTGGCATCAGCTGAAAATGCTCTGGCTCACGTGGCCCCCTGCTCACCATCACAGCGTGTGTGCTGGCTCGTGGTGCACAAGGAGATGGAAGGGGAATCTCAATGGGCAGCATGCTGTGCGTCCCCATCAGATGCAAGGGAACCAGGAAGAATAATGGAGCAATTCAGTTCTTAACCAAGTGACTGTTACTTCCAACACACCCATTGGACATACTGGATGAAGCGGACTGACAGTGCCTGGCAGATGAGAGCAGCCCATCTCTCTCATCTGCCAGGCACTGTCAGTCCGCTTCATCCAGTATGTGGATGTGCCCGTCGGGACTTCCAGAGCTGCCAGGCAAACAGGCCAGCAACTGGGGGAAGCCCACTCTGCCCACGGGAGCACCACACAGGGGCTTGCAGATGGGGAAAAAAAAGAGGGGGAAGCAGAACACCCTGGCTCGGGCTTGTTTTCCTAACACAGAGAAAGACTAAGACAGAAGGACTGCAAATCCTAGTTTAGCTGGGTAACTAAGCTACTAAGTGAAACCCTGCTTCAAAATAATTCTTTAAAATTGTAAAAGGGCTAGGATTACAGTTTAGAGGGTAGTTCTAGAGTTCCAGACATAGCACCACATAAGTGTGCATATGTACACACACAACACACACACACACACACACACACACACACACACATGAGGAAGACAGGAGACCTCTGCATTTTTGGAGGCACATTCTGCTATAGCAAGTGAACCATTTATGAGATGCAGTTTCATTGGTCCCCTAGTGCAGACTCATCCTGGTGATGCCCAGGGAGCCCCCAGGCCTCCACAGCTCTGTGTTCTGCATTGCTTTTTTCTGAGGTTTCCAGCTTCTGGGATGAGCCCCTTGTGGATCCTCCAACCCTTCAGGGTCTCCTTGGAAGGAGAAGCGTGGTGGAGTCTCTTGCTTCCGATCCTGTGGGTCTATGTAGTACATTTCCTGGAAATTATATATTTCTGCTACTCTCGAGAATTGTAACCAATAAAAACAGCTGTCTAGAATACCAGCTCTTTCCTACTCATTCTTGAATCCATTTTCTTAAATGTGAAATGCATTGGATATGCTATATAAGGATCCACAAAGTGCGGTACAGGGTTTCAGGATAAATCTTGAGGGGACCTGACTGACCTTAATCAGATACAAAAGTTACATTTTTGTATATAGGTCTTGCTATATCTTGGTCCTAACTATCCAGCAGAAAAGTATAAAAATGAAGTATAAAAAGTAAAGCCAGGGCTGGGGATGTAGCTCAATGAAATAAATGCTTGCCTGGCAAGTACAAGGCTCTGAGTTCAACCACTGGTACCATCAAAAGAAAACAAAAAGTAAAGCCATATCAATGTGCTGAGCTGTGAAAGGCTCAAGTCGACGGCTTTTGATGTTGCCAGTCCTATGGACAACCCACTACTATTATGGACTACTGGACTGTATAGGAATATTTGGCCGAATTCACGCACCTATAATACTTAAATGACAATGAAATATCCTTCACTGACAAAACTAAACAAAAATGGGGATACAAATGAATGACCATTTTGTATCTGTATATTCAAAATAGGTAGGATAGATATACAGTTACTTTCACTTAATTCAGTGAATACAAAGATTTGTTCTAGTAGTGTTTGTGGACTGGATATCATGTCTGCATCTTGTACAGTGAATAACCACTAAGACTACACTATGCAATGTATTTATAATTGAAACTGTCCTAATCAGTTTTGAAACTGTCTCATTATTATTTATTTCTCAATAAAATTATAAAAAAGAAGCTATGAGAAAACTGGCCATCTCCATAATGCGAGTCCGATCACCATGAGGTGCCTTGGTGTGGCTGAAATGTTTCTTCAAATTTTGTTGCTAATATTTTGGCTACATGACCCATTTTCTTTCTTAGTAAAGTATCTCTCTGAAAGAATCTACACTTTTAAACAAGAAGGAATTTATAATTACATTAAATGCATTTAAACTTTGTAGTCACATTATGAAAGAAAAAGTTTACATTTCTAACAATCAAAGTATTGACATGACTGTTATTTTTGTCTGACCAAAACAGCACATATTTATCCATGGAGAGTCACAAGTTAAAAAGCAATCACCCCATTTTACTGATGGTGGAAAGGTTAAGTTTTCCTACCACAGAGCAGAGAGAACAATATGAAGAGCCCCACCATGGGACAAGGACACAATCGGGTGTCTGCTTTTAGCCACCTTGTACCTTTTAAAGGTCATGTGTGCCAAGGAGACCAACTGCATACAGGAAGCTTCATCCCAGACTCTTGCTGAGATCCAAGCCCTTGGAAAGCCAGGCCCACGTGAACCCCTCCAGGTCTGCCTGTGATTGGCTCTGCACCTGCCACCTGTCTAGCTTGTGGCCCAACCTGCTGCACTTTAGTCACTTGGACACCAAGATCCTGGTGCAGTCTTGATCTCCTGGGAGGGACTGAGCGGTGTGGACCTTTGTGGAGGCCCCCATCCATATGCTGAAGCCCTGATTCTCAGTGTGATGGCAGCAGCAGCACTTTGAAAAGTCCATCAGTGGGACTTTTGTCATCATGAACTGATAAGGGAGATGGTCTTGCTAGCTCGTTTCACTGCACAGCACGGCGGCATCTGCAAACCAGGAAGAGGAGCGACATCAGCAACCTTACCTATGAGAATGTGGATATCGAACAGGAGGGAGCTTCTGTCCTGCAGATTGTCCCATGTCTGCTTTTTTTGTTGTTATAACAGCCTGGATGGACTAAGACAGGTGGGAAACAGTTTATGGTAACCAGATGTTCTCTTGTTAGTAAGTTCAGTACCAGCTTGAGTTTCATTAAAATAGTCTGTGAGTGTAGTTGGCTGGGTGCAGGGTGGCTACAGCAGACAAGGAGAGAAGGGGAAGGGGGACAAAATACAAGAAAGCTGGATCTTTGACAGTGACAAATGAGGATGAGATATTTTAATTTAATTTTATTATTATTATTATTATTATTATTATTATTATTATTATTATTATTATTTTACCGGGGATTGAACTCAGGACCTTGTGCTTGTCAGGCAAGCTCTTATGCCACTGAGTCATCTCCCCAACAAGACGAAATATATTTATGTAGATGCACTTGTGTTGAAGTTCACTTCAGCTCTACTATTTGACTCTTCTAGAGTTCTCTTATGTCCCTTCATATACCTCCCCCAGATTGCAGGAGGAGAGGCCACCCCAGAAGATCCCACACAGGATGGCCAGCACATCCCACCTCTCCCCATGCAGAAATCGGGGCTTACACATTCATAATTATCTCCATCCACTAAGCTTCCAACTAGAAAATATAGATATTTTATTTCAAGCATTATTTTCAACTGAAATGTACTTCCTACTGTGCAGAGAAAAATGTTTTATTACTGACTTTGGTTTCATTTGGTCTCCAATTTTATGTAACAGTCTTAATTTAACATGACAGTTGCCAAAGATTAAATTAACCTAGTTTGATCACAAAGAATGGTTATTTTTCATTTTGAGGCTAAGAGGATCCAAAGTTTTTCTCTTTTTACTAGCCAATTAGTTCTATAAATTGTGAGGAGTAGAGGGCAAGAAAGTTTTTAAGAAGTTAATCACATTTTATGTTGTACCTCATCCAACATCTTAACACACCCATATTTAATTCAAGGGGCATCCTGAAGGCATTACAGCGTTCTTCTTGCAGTATTAGGACACAACAGCTGAGGCAAGGGTCTTCACTCCCAATTCGTGCAGCATAGGAAACCCCTATCATCATGGCTGGAACGATCTTTTGTTGGGACTGCAGCAATGATTAGTTGAGATATATACCAACCTATGTAGAACAAAGATGGCAGGACGACAAGGCACGCATGTAGTGATGCGGACGTACTCGCAGCTGATGCCGATTTGGCTCCTTGATAGGAATCTGGCTCGCATCGCCTCTTTGCTTACAGTGCTCGACTTTTCATTGCACGTAATTTGCAAACAAGCATGACCTTCAGAGAGGTTGAGCAATTTGTCCAGTGTTACTCGGCAAAGAAATTTCAGAGTTTCAGGACAAAGCTGGATCATTGCAAATCTAAAGCAGGGTTTCTCTGAATGCCTTCCTGCTCCTGGGAGCCACCAGGAGCCCTGAGATCCTCCTGGGAGAGGCCTCCTGAGGGGTCACACTGACACTTCCATCTGTGAGCATCTGGATACTCAGGCTCTCTTGTGTGTGTGCGGCAGGGAGGAGACCACAGCGCTCACACCCTCTCATTGTGCTGCTTGGCATCATGAGCGAGCCGGAAGAGCGCAAGCCAGGAGCCACGCAGGGCCAGCCCAGTGTCTCACTCAGTGAGGCAAAAGTGCAGCACACGTGCTGCTTGTTTTCCTTTCAAGACAAAAGATGTTAATGCATGAGCTGCTTTTTTCCTAAAGTAAAGGGAAGCATTCAGGATTCACTGCAGCGCTGGCACTGCGTGACAAATGACTCGGATGCAGAGGGACACGCACCGCCTAGAGGCTCGCCGTCACTGCTTGGGGCCTGCAGGAGCACGTGAGCACCGAACGCTTTTGCCTCTGCGTTTGGCCGAACAGCTGACGGAGACTGTGATTTCCATCTTTTTCATATATTTGTTCTGAGGGGAAGAAATGAAGACCAGCCACCAGTTATCCCCCACTGAAGACAAACTAAACCAGAAGATAGAAGCGTGCACTCCCTGCTCCTGCCAAGTGGCCCAGCTCAAACTCAGCTGATGCTCTCCTGTCTGCAGCCGCAAACACGGCGGCGCCAGCTGCGCAGGGCTGCGCTCCCGTCTCCAGCCGTCTGGACTCATGGCTTTTAGTGGAGTCCAACTTCTTCCAGGCTGCATGGAAATTTCTGAAGTAACAATCTGCTGTCTTCACTTTCAATACGTCACTCTTTTCCTTTGTGTTTATTGTTGTTTCTTCTCTCAGAAAGTCTTCTCATCTCTCTAGAATCTGTTGCCTTCTCTGCACTTCTGTCTTGCAGTTGAGTGGCGCCTCCCTCCCTGCTTCCATTTCTCAGGTGTCTACTTAGGACTGCTGTCCCCATGGTGCCAGGGCTCATGGCCTCCAGCAGGGTGTCTGTTTGCAGGAGCTGCGGCCCGGGAGAAGCTGCGCAGTATAGACCCTCACCTGGCTCTTCCCTGCTCCTTTCCAGCGGCCTCCCTCTCAGCCAGGCCTTCTGAGACCCTCAGGACTGGCCAGGGTGGTGACTCATTCGCATCCGGAAATTCTCCATCTTTGAACTGAAGCATCCATCGGTATCCACAGTGGAAGGCTACCTCCTGTCTCTCTGCTTCGTCGTTTTATTTCCTGCTGGCGTCTGCTCCACCTCAAGTGGTGTTTTTCTCCCCACCACCTCTTTGCACTGTCAGCTGCCCACATGGGGCCCCTGCCTCCCAGCACACCACACACAGCTCCCTGCGGCTTCCTTCCTCCCCAGCTCTCCTGTAAATGCCTTTAAGATCACAATTGGAGCTGCCTGCTGGTTCCTGCACCCATGACTGCCACTCTGTCAGGGCCGGAGGTGCTCCAAGATCCCAACGATGCCACCCTCCTCACCATTTCAGCCCAAGCTGAGGGCAAAATTGTGATCTCTGGCACTGTTCCAAAGTACATTTCTCTGTTGTTTTTTGGCATTATTTTCTTCTTCTATCTCATTTTTGTAGCAACATTAAATGTGTTTTAGTTTCTGAGATAAACCATTTTTCCCTTTGGAACCTCGACTTAGAATTCCCTTTTTACATTGTTTATCTGCCAAATTTTTCTCACTTTTTAGTACTCTATTTGATATCATCCTCTGTGAGATCTTTGATTTTTCTCATAAATTAAAGAAGAGAATCCTTACCTGGACCCTGAGAATTTTGAGGCCACATTTAAATTTCAGAGCATAACTTCATTATATGGGAATATGTAGGTTTCCACACCTTAAGCTTAGAAGTAATGAAACAGTGACACAGCAGAGGACAGACAGTCCCTGGCAGTGCAGACAGGAGGCAGCAAGGAGGGACTCAGGAGCAGCAGCAAGCCTCGCTTTCCCTTCCACCCCACCTAGGTTGCTCGTCTTATGGGTGGAGCCACCCACGTCTAGTATGGGCCTTCCCAGTGCCACAACCAGAACTGGGTTAAAGCCATCAGTGGACAACTTTAGTTGTCACAAGAGCTTACCTTTGCATACTCCTACCCACACTGCAAACCCTAGAACCAGCTACCTCTGGAAGGCCCTAACTGTGGTAGATGAGCTGGTGGAGGATGTCTGGGTCTCGACCACAGTGCTGTGTGAGTGGTCAATGACTCTAATGTCTGCGTTGCATCCCCAGAGCAAAATTCTTCTTCCACTTTGCCAATCAGTGGAGGAACATTGCCTGTGCCAGGCTGTCATACACGTGACTGGATTCAAACTCATGTTGTTAACGCAGAACTATTAGCTCATATTTAGTAATGTTGTTTGTGCCTCCATGCAGGAGGACATGAATTTGGACAGAATTTGGCTGCACAGCACAGATGTACTCTGAAGTGGGAGCAAAATCAATTGCATAAAGTTTAATGAAGCCCTAGCTCTCCGCCTTTTATGTCCTCTAAATGCACATAGCATAAAATGTTTACTCAAGCCAGAGGACAAAACAGTTTGAGGACAGAATTTAGCTAAACTTGTGATCAGATAAACATACAGAGTTATTGAATCAGAGTTTGCCTTAAAAAATTTCAGAATTAATCCTTGAGCACTATCATCCAGTTTCTAACCTCTTGAAATCTAGGTCTATGTAGCGTGGTATTGCATTTTTGTTTGGTACCTCAAATATCTTGTATGTATTTTCTGAATCAAAATAGTTTCTGTTTTTGGAATTGTGCTATTTAACCCAGACTTCATAGAGATGAAAATAGGTGTAATGTTTTTGTGACTTAGGGAATTGAAGAATTCCTGTTTGTAAACCATCCCAGGATCTGTGCTACTGATTGAAACACCTCTTTAAGTACATTTCAGAAATTATGTTAGGCTGCATCTTATAATACTTCCTTTTGTACATTGAGAATTATCAGATAACATTTGGCTGAACAGCTCATGTATATGGTATATCACAGTAAATATACTGAAATATTCAATGTAAATTTTAAGCAATATGGAAATTCTTGATCAGCACATTAGTCCAACTAATATATCACAGTTCTGTGGTCAGGCTTTGGAGATATACTTAGTAAAAAGTGTCTTTCTTTTTCTTTTTCTTTTTTTTTTTTTGAAGAACTGGGGATTGAATTCAGGACCTTACGCTTGCCAGGGAAGAGCTTATTCCACTGTGCCATCTTCCTGGCACCAAGAGTGCCTTCTTTTGTGACTTTTGAGATCACCATAGATGCTCAGCTGTGGACATCTGGCATCTCTCTAGCAAGGTGAGCTTGAGGGCTGAGCTCCGTGGTCCTATTGATTAGATTCCTGTGTGGAGTACTAAGGTGAGTCAGCCTACTATGGCAGTGAAGGGATCTGAGCAAGTTTTCCAACAAACTAGCAGTTTCTAGTTTTTTGAGGCCTTGGCACAGACATACGTGTAGAAATATATTTATTACATTCTGCCAGGTAAACGCTGGTGTAGTTTGCTCCCACTTAGTTGTATTAGCTTCACTGTTGCAGGTGTGCGATACCAGGCACCCTCAGCCTAAAGAAGCAGAGATTTGATTTGGCTTATGGTTTCTGAGGATTCAGATCTTGGTTGGCTGGGCTCCAAGCTAAGAGCATCATGGTGGAAGGGTAGGTTGGAGCACAGCTGCTTAGTCCATGGCCTGCAGGAAGCAAGGCCTGGGGACAGAGCCAGAGAGCAGAGGCACACACCCGGGCCACCCAGCACACTCTGAGGTGGGCATCACTGCTCGCTTTGGTGGCCTTAATATCAACCAACGCTGTAATTCTGCTTGAACATTACAACACTGGAAAGAAACTATTGTACTAATAACTAGATGAAAGTACATGACTATTAATTATTATAACTCCTACTAACCTGCTGTGAAATTCTGTGTTATTGCTTTTTTTTTTCTTTAAAAATAATAAAAGATGGGGCTCTGTTTCCTTCGCATCATTCACCACAAATTAGCTGAACTGTCTTTCTTAGATTTTACTCTGGTAACCTTAAAATATCAAAGCTCTGATATATTCAGGAATGTAGATTATTGTGTAGTGAATTCAGTATTCTTCTATTTTTAAAGTTTGCTAACTCGCTTTAATGGTCCGTATCCCAAGTGAAAGTAGAACTCTCCAGTTTCAGAGTTTTATCTCAGCCATTCTAGATTGTAGACTAAGAGCAGTAGGGACCAGGAAAGCTCTTAGAAAAAATGATTTTGAGTCTAAAATTCTACAGATTTCTTTGTTAGCCTAATTATTATTCCAATTAAGGCATAACAAATGAAAAATTGAGGTTTTCAAGAATTAAGAAAATTATGCTCACATAAATTTATGAAGAAATGGTATCTAGAGAATGTATTTTGGCAAAATGAGAATTTAAAAGCAAAACAAGGAACTACATCCAGATATAAACAACTCAGTTTTACCCAATAGATAATTTATACCAGGTGCTAGACTTATGTTAGTGGATATAGAAGACATTTGGTTCAGAAGACACCAATAGATGACATATGGAAAAGAATGCATTAACTACATAAAACACAGGGTGATGCAGATTGCCATCATCAATCTTTTGATTTTTGGTCTGAGATTTCATAATGAGAGAAATTTAAAAACACCATTGGTAATGACACATCTATTATAAATACATTCCCACTCTACATTCCATTTATCAGTAATTATTTTATCTTCCTAAATCCGTAACAGACAACCTATCCATTTTCTCTTTAGCAATCGCTTAGAATAAATTCACTTCTGACAGTAGAGATACAGTCAGTCACTTGTTTTGTGTATGTGGGCATGTTCTTATAAAGATCTTATATACAATTTAAATTTTTACTAATTGTATTCAGAAAAGGCGTTCCCTTTTTAAAATTATGGATTTTCAAACATGTATTTTTATTAGCAATCATTAAAATTTTGAGAAAACTTTTTATGTCTATGTGAATCAAGATTTTGTTATCAGACATTGTGGATTTTCCAACAAATACTTAAGAGAGAAATATGTGTAATTTGATCAACATGTAGGATATAGAAGATGTTGTCTAAATAACCTTAACTATTAACCAAAATACTAAGATCTATGTAATTATTTAGCAGATCTGAACAGTAAGTAAGCTAGGAAGGGTTAATGAAAAGTTAATGAATGTCACCATGGAGAAGTCGATCATTAGTTGGTCTGATGTGCTGAAAAGGAAAGAGCTTCTCTGAGTATATGAAGATGAACATGAAATTGGATCGAACTCATCAGGGACCTCAGAAATAAGAAAACCCAAACAAAGAGCATGTGTGTTTAAAATTTCCTCAAATATGCCGATACAATGGAAGGCAGGGAAAGCAATTCCAGTTTAAAGAAACTGAAGAGATACTGCAGTGCAAGGCGACATGTGACACAACACAGCCCATACAGACCTGGCATGTGGAGGTCATGGGGCTTCATGGTCATGCCATGTTCACAGGCAATGTGGAATGCAAAGTGCAGGCACTGTGGCCCCGGCTTGCTCCCTGGATCTGCAAAAGGGTGTGTGGGAAAGACACATGGCATTCTAGAATGTTTTTCCATAGGCTTGAAATTATACTGCAACAAAAGATTGCTATTATTATTCTTTCTAATCTCAGGAAAGGTTATCCTGATATGATACAGGTTGTTATAACTTGTGTATAGTTGTCCCCACAAAGCC
Organism: Ctenomys sociabilis; assembly: GCA_004027165.1. Taxonomy (NCBI): domain Eukaryota; kingdom Metazoa; phylum Chordata; class Mammalia; order Rodentia; family Ctenomyidae; genus Ctenomys; species Ctenomys sociabilis. The sequence continues at coordinate 58,983 of PVKA01007515.1, read as the reverse complement.
TCAGGCAGTCACTGAGGCAAGGTTATAGAGTTCGTGATTAATTCATGATCCAGTGCTGGGATTATTGGTGTGAGTGCTACAGGGATTATTAGTGTGGGTGCTAAACCTGACCTGGGGCAGAGGCCTGAACGCAACATAAGGAAGACAGACTTGCTCTCTGTAGCCACTTCTGCTGCTGCTCCTAACCTTTGCTCTGACTGTTCTGTGTCTTCCATTCCATGAACTGCTGCCCTCTGCCATGTGCTACTCTGTCTTGGAGCCAGCTGAGTATGGACTGAAAGCTTCACTAACTGTGAGCTAAATAAATCTCTCCTTCTTGAATTTGGGATATTGGATATTTTGTTCCAGCAACAAGAGAAGAGTAAACAATACACAGTTTGACTGTACTTTTCTGGCTTCTTGCTATGTATTTGGGCCTAATTGTTCTGCTGTTATTAAAGATTCAGTAGGTATACATACAGGGACCAAGCATAAGTGAAAGACACAAAGTTTTAGTTACTACAGACTTTCATTTTAGCATAAAGTTGGATGTGTTTTACTGAATCACATTGGCACATGACAGTTTTGAACTCTTAACAGTCAGTTAGACAACTTAAAATGAACCCCCTCTTTGAGTTCAGAACTATGCAAACTGTGGAATCTAGGTGGACTTGTGTCTTATGAAGCTTGTTTGCACATTAATTCTTAGATTGGATAAAGTAATTTTTGATAGTGCCTACAGAAACTTGATGTCTGCACAAAGGGCAAAAATGATGTTCCAGAATGTCCCCTTCCTCCTGCATTCTAGAATCTTCTCTGAATACCTGAATGGAAAACTTTGAGCTCAGCAAACGGTGCCATTGGCTGTGCTAGGGACATTTGCTCTCACTTTCTCTTCTTCCATCCTACTTATTAAGCTCCTGAGGCTTTAATATCAACAACAGAGTGAAATTCATCCACACTCCACTTAATATGTGTAACCAGCTGTGATTTTATTTTTTGATGCTGCCACATGAAAAAAGTTTTCTTTTTTTTTCTTTCATGAGCTATAGGTGTTAATTGGTATCTTTGTGTCTTGCTAATTAAGTTCTGGCAACACCTTTTCCTTCTTCCTCGTTTGCATTTAATGAGCTCCCTTGTTGTATTAATTTATTAGATAATTAGATAAAATAAAAAAAAGTTCAGTTTCTTTAAGAGTGGCTTTGGAAAGTACACCTAAATCTCCAAATACAGATAAAAATGTATATTTTATGAGAAAGAAGATTGGCAAGAAAAAGTATCTACTTAATATGAGCCTGCGCACTTAGACTTCTTCAACAATGTGATCATTTGGGCAGACACGAAAGGGAGGGAATTGATCCATGATCTCGAAGTGACAATTATTTTGGTGTCAGAACCACAGATGGCATATGGTACCATCTCGTGTGCACACAGAAGTGACCTTTGCAATAGTGAAGCACAACAAACAAATTATCAGTTAAGCAATGTGCCCTCTGGGCTAATTACCATTTTTACTTGCATGTTCATTTTTCTTTCTAAAATTTTTCTAATCATTGGCCAGGCATTATTAAGATATTTGCAGTTTTTTTTATAGTACCTGAATTCACTGCATGAAAGAAACAAAAAATATCACTGGTGTACAGTGAGACTGATCACAGTTTAATAGACTACTACTTCCAGTTCATTAGTAGTTAGGGAACTGGGGAAATCATTCTGAGAAAAACTTCCAGGTGTCATTGATTGTACTTTTCTGCTCCAATTCAAGCTGGTTCAAGTCATTGGGTTTCTACCATTGTGTTCAATATCATCTCAAGTGTCAGTGGTATCTCTCACTGTACTATTTTTGTCTGGAGTTAAATAATAGTTTCCACTGGAGTCTCATGTCTTAGCTGAAGTTTTTGCAATTCTGAGTACTATCTTTTGAAATGTCATAACTTTAAATCTTCAAAGGGAAATAAATACCCTAAGTTCAAGATATTTAGAAAGTACTTGTACTAAATAGGTAGGTCCATATAAACTCAAGGCTGAAATTGTACTTAGGGAAAAACAAATATATATTCAAGATGAAAGTCATAATAAGGTACATGCATAAATAGCTGTGACAACAAAAGTGGCTGCATTTTCTGTCCCAGTTTTGGTAGTGTTGCACTTCCCCGGTGGGATTAGTACTTTTTAATAAGAAGACTTTAAAAGTGCAATAATCACTCCCTCAGGAGTCAGTGCTGTCAGTGTTTCCTGAAGGACTAGAATTAAGTCTTCCAGGCTGTCTACATTACATCAATACTTTGCTTTGAAACAGAAGTAGTTTTATTGAGAAGTTGTGAGCTAAGAAACAATATAGATATGTCTCCGTTGGATGCTTTGGCAAGGTTCATTGTAGACAGCTCTATCCAGTGTCATTTGCAGCTTATAAATGAGAGAATGCTTGTCTTGTGTATTCCAGAAGAATGCAAACCAGGTAAGTCATATGGCAATCTAAACGTTTCACAGTGATTGGTTTTGTTCTTCCCCAAATGCTAATTTAAGCCCCTTAGGACTGTTAAAAGCATAAAGCAGGGGAGACAATACTCAGAGAAGCAATCGTAGAGACAGAGATTTCAGAGTTGGGTGAAGACTGCTTGCAGGAAATATTCTTCCCATGTGTGGACCGGGTCTTTGAAGCAGAGAATTACAACAGGAAATTAGGAGTGGGTTGGTGCAGCCTCATAAACAAGTTTAAAATTGTGTCAGCACACAAAAACATTTCACTAGACTGCCCTTCCCCAAGGAGGTTCACAGGTGGTACAACAAATGAAATCAGCGAACCTTGCACATGTCTGGTTTATATGTTATTTTGGCTCTGCCTACCATTAGTTATTTGTAAGCTGGGGCATAAGTACAGATGCTAGCTGAATATTTATGTACAGTGCCAGAATCCACCTTCATTAATTTGTCTACATATGGGAATATGGCTAAGAGGAGGATGGAAGATATTTACTCTGGGATCCCTTAATGTAACCCAGTAAATATGAATGTGCTCACAGTGTGGGAGGAACTCTTGGTAGGTGTTGAGTCCCTGCTGGCCCCTTATCATTTTCTCTCCCCACAGTTGAATACAAAACTGAAAAGCTTCCTCCTGAACTGCATAGTGAGAGCCTGTCTCAAAAAAGACCAAAAAAAAAAAAAAAAAAAAAAAAAAAGTTAGCAACTGGTGATATTGCCAGACTCATCCTGTGAGTGTGTTCCTGAGAGAAACCCCTAAGTGTGTTCCCAGACATAAGACTTTTTATTAGCTCATCGGTAAAAAAGCCTGTCCTCAGAGCCCAACTAAACGTGACCCTAGACACTCTCCTGACTGCGCAGCAAAATAACATTCTGAGACTGCTTCCCTTTTCACTGAATAATAGCCTTACCAGTTATTGAATTTATATATTCATTACAAACTCTCTTATTCTTCTTTTGAAAAAGAAATACCCAAAGAGTAAATGAGTAGAAAAGTTGATACAGTAAAGAACATAATATATATTCAAATTGTTCTGTATTGTAGATTTTGATTGTGCACCTGGCAAGTGCTGTCTGTCAAAGCTTCAAAACTGAAAGAGGAAGCTATTGCCCAAGAACACCTTCTTTCATACTAGGCCATGTTCTAATTTCCTGGAGAATGTCTACAGGCTTCATTCTCCTTTGAGATAACCAATAAGCCATCTACTACAGGAAAATATCCTTGAAGTTATCTTCTCAAATTTGGTGGAGAATCTTCCCTCTTCATTCTGTTCCGCACTTTTCCGGCTGGAGAGGTTTCTGGTGAGGCTGCCGTAGCTTCCTGCAGCTGCCCTGGATCCAGAGCAGCTGAAGGGCAGGAGTCACCTGGGCCCCGATAAGTCCCCCATTAAAGGAAATTATAAATTCCTACAATGACAAACCTAACAAAGAAGTAGCAAGCCTGGGTTAAGCACAGTGATACAATGTTTGTCTGGTATGTGTGTGGCCCTGGATTTCATTCTCACAAATACACAAAAAGTACAATTTAACAAAAAAAAATGGGGTGTCATCTCCAAATGTCTGCCTTCTTCAGAGGTAAATTTGGTGTCATAAAATATCTGATGATAATGTCAACAATTTAGCTGGTATTTACCAACAAGCACATATTCAAGAATGACCTAAAATTCATTTTGAAGCATTTCTTGGGATCTACCTTTCACTTGTAGGTAGGAAAAATTCCAGCGATTTTGAAAGTGGTTCCCGATGTTTCTATCAAATCTCTGACAATTTTGTGTGACTCTAAATTTCAAAAAGCTAGCTTTTTTAGGTAAGTCATTCATCTAATTCCAAAGCTTTTTAAGCTCCTAATCTAGTACTCTACAATTTGTATTAGAATTGAGGGGCTGGGGAGATGGCTCAATAGAATAAGTGCTTCCTTGGCAAGTGTAAGAGTTTGAGTTCAATCCCCAATTCCACCAAAAAAAAAAAAAAAAAGAATTGATAGTAGATATGATCTGCCTTGTTTTATTGTATAAGATTAATTAAATATTTTTTCTGAAGTTACAAAATTATTTAGATTTCCTTAGAAATGTTTACTTTATTCTTCTATATGTTATAGTAATATCACTAAAATAAGTATAGTACTGAATAAAGTTATTTGTACCTTTAACAATGAGGAATCTTAGGCTTTGGAATCTCATCAGAAGTATCCATCAGAAATATTAATTCTATTTGTTTTATTTATAATCAAATGTTAGTTTTAATTGATTTATTAGACTAAATTCAGAATAGTAAAGACAAATTAATAGTTTTGAAATATTTGATAGAGATGTACTAGTGAGATCTTAAAAAAATCTTCAGTATGTTCAAGAGAGGCAGAAATGGTGCCTCTTTGAAATGCAGAATATAACTCCAAATTTCATAGAACTAAATTTGTTGGTAACTCATCATTTTTCCAGATTAAATAGGTTTGCAAAGTAGGCTCTTATGGTCTAATATCAGACTCTTATGAAAGAGAAATACAACCTTGGCACTTCTACCTCTGTATACCCCGGAAGGCAAGAACTGAGGTATAAGTGGTGTTGATTTTTGAAAGAAAGAGCTACTGAGATTTACAGTAAGGGTGTGGGTTGCTCACAACACCCATGTCATGAGACCATAAAGATTGCGGGGCTTTGGTGGGTCATGGAAAACCACGTAATATGCTAGGCATCCTCGCGAGAGAGACCTAGATTTTGGCTACAAATATGCTAATAAACTATAGATTAAGTTAATATCATATTTACTTTTCTGCTGGAAGAATGATTCTGAAGCTAGACAGCCAAGGCTGTTTTTCTCAGTATCTTTTCTTGTTCTTTTTCCTATATATTTTTCTCATAAGTTTTCCACTAGAGAGGCTTAAGAGCCTCTCCCATCCTCTCTCCTTTAGAAACTGGGACACTGTGACATAATTATATCTTTAAGATAATTGCATTGGAATTGTATATTTACAAACCATATATAACACAGTGTTGGAAAGAAAATAGTAAGAAAGATGAGAGACGGCTTCAGAATACTAAAAAAATAATATTGCAGTTTTACAGGAACAAATCTAGATAGTGGCATATAATCAAAAGAGGCCACTTATAAGGAAGAGATAATTGTAAATAATGAAATGATACTATTATTATTTAATTTAGTTTCAGAAAGGTAAAGAGTCAATTTTTAAAATGTGACCCAGAGCTTCTAGTGCCAGCTTGCTCTGTGCCAATTATTGTCATAATAATGTGGCTTAATCATCTGTCCAAACTGTCATGGGTAGTCTTGGTTATTTTCTCACTTTTGGTACATAATGCACAGAGCCCAGTACTGTAGGGAGGAAAGGCTTGCTTAGTGCACAATTTGTAGAGGTTTCAGTCCATAATCAACTGCCTCCAGGGGGTTGTGCATGGCAGAGGATGTGGAAGAGGAAGAAGAGCTTAAGATATGGCAGTCAGAGGCGGAACGAGATCACAAAGGGGGGGAAGAAGACAATCCCGTCCACACCATGCACTCAGGGGTTGCCTTCTCCCCCTTGGGCTCACCCCCTGCATCATCCACAGATGCAAACCTAACAGTGGACCAAGCCATGATCCATTCTCCTCCCAAAAAGCTACCTCTGAACACACGAGACTGTAAAGATGCATCTAGATACAATTCCAACAAGGATGAAAACAACAAGCTTCTTTCCCAGTTCTCCATTTTGTGTTTGTGTGAGTTTGGGGCCACTCTTGATTGGCTCAGCAAAGGTGGATGGGCTGCAGGCTGCTGGATTTGGTCAGCGTTTTTGTTACTTTCTAGTACCACTCAGAAGTGAGCCTGCAGCACATTCTCCAAACGCAGTAAGCAGACCTGACGCCAAGCCGTACTGCATAATCTCATCAACTCAATGAGAACGCAAACACTTGGAGGCAGCACTACTCATGCTGGAGTGGCGCAAAACTGCTGCAGATACACGCGCCAGTGCAGCGGCCGGGAGCATTGGTGCCCGTAACGTTTTCGCAAAGCAAACTCCCAAGTGACTTCCATAAAACTGTTAAGCATAAAAGCATACTTAAAATTTGAGAACATAATAATTATTTGAACTATGTCAAATAACCCATAAGGATTCTCACTACAAAAAAACATATGATAAATGAAAAAAATATTGCTTTGGTGATTGAGAAAGCATTTTCTATGTCGTGGAAAATAAAGAAGGACTCATTACATGCACTGCTATCTCTGGGGTAGGTCAGAGGGAGAAACCACCTATAGGAAAATCAGACACTCTGAATTCAGAAGACAATCTTCTTCTCTCTGACCCATATAGAAATAGACTTGTGATCACCAGGGAAGCCGCATGCTGTGAAGTAACTGTGATTTGATACATAATTATTTATTAATATTTGCTCATCTGGCACTATATTCTAATTATAGCCCTTATCTGCGTGGATTGCAAGTCTTTCTAATTATTTTTATTTTTTAAATAGAGTATTAAAGCAGAAAAGTGATACAGAATTTCACTTAACAAAATATTATGTATTTTGTGGTATTTGTTGTTTGCATACATACATAAATATATATTTTTTCACCTACCCAGATTGATGTACCCTGCAAAACTATCAAATCTTTTAAATTAATTAACTAATTAATTTGTTGTATTTAAGGCAAGGGTCGACAGCATGCTCAGGTCTTACCACTAGATCAGACTCATAGTGATCTGCCTGCTTACAGCTTCCCAAGAACTGGGATTATAGGCATGTGCCACCTCTCCTCTTCTCAATTGCCAACTCAGCTCACCCTGGGGGCTGAGGCAGCATGGCAGGCCCCGGGATTGAACCCTGGACCCTTGCTCCTGCTTGCATGTGTTTTAATCTGCTTAGCTATTTGGCCAGGCCTATATCAAATGTTTTAATAATACCATTTTCACTGTCTTATGAGAAGAGCAAAGCATTTAGGGTTTCCTCTAAACAATTTTTACTACCATTTTTATAATAAAGTTCTATTTAGCTTCCCTTTAGGAAACTACATATAGTTTGAATTTCTTCTTCAAGAAACTGATTCAGTTAATTCCAGCTATTACTTTTTATCCTCCTTTGGAGGTATTAAGCTAAAAGATTCTCTTTGTGTTTTGCTACAAAGTATGAATTTCCACAGAGACATGTCTTACATTATTCTCTTTTGTCTGATTGGCTGATGCTGAGCCCAACCATGGCTGCCCCTGAGGATATACTAATGTCTGTTGGGTGAACAGCCCTACTAATTGTGTTTTTCACTCTTTCTCTGTTTTTGTTTTTCCCTGTTTTATTTATGCTGAAGATATACGCACTAGTGCAGCGGCTGGGAGTATTGGTACCCACAAGTTTTCGCAAAGCAAATAAACTACCAAGTGACATATAAAACACATTGTGCCTCAAATCCAAGGCCTTATATGTGCTAAGCTCATGCCCTCTTAGTAAGCTATATGTCATTTAGGAGCCTAGATTTCTGGTTCCCAAAACATAAATGGGAGAATTTAAATCATACAAAACAATAAAAAGTGTATTAAAAACGTGTCATATCCATACCCACTACAATATTTTCTCTACTTCTTAGAATCTTGAATTCTATTATACTATTCTTACACCATGAGCTACCTCTAAAATATAGGATTCTTGCATTTCACAATTCCTTGTTTGGTAAATGGAGCCAAGAATTATCCAGAGAGGTTGCTCTAGCCAACTGGTTCAAAAGAATGAGTCAGTAATAATTGTCGCAACATCTGTGTAATTAAATGTGAGGTCTGAGTCATAGAAAAATCAGGTCACTCAATATAGACAGAACCATTTCCAAGATGCATACAACACTGAGGGGAAACTCTGAGGGACCCAGAAAACTCTTATAATGTCGAGGCTAATCCTGCCTGAATCCTTGAAGAAATACTAAGCAAGATCCAGAGGACAGACCTCTCACACACCTGGATTTGGGAGAAATTTTACTATGAAGCAATGCTAGGCTTTAGAAGGATGTGAGTCATGATAGCAAGATAAATTCATATAAGTTGAAAGCACAAAAATTTGGAGGAAAAAATGTAGGGAGCGGTAGTGGTTTCTGAACTGATTAAAGATCTAAACAGAATTTGCCCAACATTTACTACATGATTTAAATGAGATCAGTAAGGACAGGGCATCCTAAGCATAAGAGGAGAACTCAGGCCATACCACTTACACTAATTATTAAGGTAGCATAACAGTGCTTGTTATATGAGTAGCCTGGTGAGCAAAACAATTTTAATTTACAAGTACAATTATTAAGCAAAAGAAAGAACATAGAATGTATTTGAAATACATGCCCAACTACTATATTAATGAGACATTATTAGTAATATATAAAATTTCTAGGAAAGATGTGTTAGATTGGTAATACAGGCATATACCCTAGTGACACAGTGTCACCAACTTCTGACTTCCTTTTGTTGTCTACTTTCTTTTACATTTGAAAAAATGCTATTCATTTTTTCTAGGTTAGCAATGTAAAACTATTATTAGCAATGAGAAAAGTTATTATTTATTTATGCAACTCCAGTGCTAGGTAAACAAGAGCATGACCCCAGTAATGGAATTATGTTTTATGAACATGACCAAGTTATCTTATTAAGACACAGGCCTTTGTATGCATTCCTGATAGCCATTATTAGCCTAATTTCATATTGCTGCCTGGAATGGAACACTGTAACAAAGAAAAGCAATGAGTTCAGGGCAAATAAAATATTCCACAGAGTTTTTTATTCCTGCAAATTTTGTCTTCAGTCAGTGGCATGCTCTGCTGGAAGAAATGATTTGTCAAATATTCTCTTCAACCAAGCAGTAGTGCTATTCCTTCCGAGAATTTTCACAATAAAAACATCTATTAGTTCTGTGCTGGCAGCACTTGTCAGTCCTGGTGTCTCTGGATCCTGAGTTTCTCTAAGGAATACAGTCAGGAGAAATACGACAAACATTTTTGTCACTGTTATCCATCATTCAAGTGGCAAAGCATATGTATATCCATGAAAGGGTTGGCCAAATAGCTCAGTGGATTAAAGTGCCTGCAAGCAGATGCAGGGGCCTAGAGTTTGATCCCCAGGCCTGTCCTGCCAGCCCCTCCCCTGAGGAGTGCTGAGATGGCAAATGAGACTGGGTGTGGTATTGAGTGGCTATAATCCCAGCTCCTGGGAGGTTGTAAACAGGCTGATCACCGTGAGTCCGATCTAGTAGTGAGGCCCTGAACATCCTATAGACCCTCCCCTAAGATACAAAAATAAATAATCAAAAAATGTATATCCATAGGAAGGCAGAGAATTTCTATGTAGATATTTGGGTTTTTTTTTTAATTTTATGTAAAATGTAAAACAAAATTCCATAACAAAATAATAAGATAATAACAATAGTTAACACATTACTTGTTGTTATCTTTAAAATAGTTGCCCAGGGCAGGCCAGTATCAATGGGGAAAACTTTTAGCTCTCTTCCAATGCTGTTATTCCAAAGCTGGCTCTCCTCACACATCAAAGATGGCTGCTTGCACCCTGGCAGAAAATGTACTTTACTCACCTGCCGGCCTTGGCCCGGAGAAAGTGATTTTCTCTCAAGGAACTGTGGATGGTGCAACATAGGTCACATGCACACATTTGAATCAATTCCTGTAGCCAATGGAGAATGTTCAATGATGTGCCAAAGACCCTATCGTTGGAGAGAGTTTCTCCTAATATAAATATCTCCTGTAAGCGAGGATTGCCTTCTCCACCTTCTGCAAAGTTATACTTGGGAATATGCACTGAGGGAAAACAATAAAAGTAGCAGGATTACAAAGCACACGCAATGGCCCTGCGTATTTTCCTCTTCATCTTAGACGATTGACTATAATTCGGAGCTTGCTTCAGAAGCAGATTTTCCTTGAAAGAAAACCTCTGAGAAAATCCATACAGCAGCTCTGTCTAATGTTTCCTCCTTTGAATCTTCAGCCACATTCACTGCTAAAACTGCAGGGCTCACTTTTGTATTTTTCTTCAGTCACCATGAAAGCACCATAGTGAACATCCTGAGCACTGGGCTTTTGGAAGAAATCCACCCACTAACAGATTTAAGATGAAGTTTTTAACAAGCATTTGATATTCTCACTAACATTTGAAGGATGAATGGGAACAGTCATGTAGACAATGGGAGAGAACCTTCAAAGAAGAACTAAGGCTACTGTCATTGAAGAGAGCAGTAAAGCAGCAGAGAATTTCTGGAAAAGTACCCATAGCTCAGTTCCTTAATGGGAATGTGAGAGGGGAGGAAAAGGTAAAGAGTAATCGAAATTAGATTTTGAAGGCCCTCGTAATACCCAAATGCAGGCTAGACAACAGGATTTTCAATTAATAGAGAGTATCAAAAACTTTGTAAGTGAACAGCATCACTATTTTATCTACATGGAATTCATTCTGCACAGGATGAGGCCCATTGCCTGGAGCAGAAAGAAAAACATCGGGAGATAGGATGGGGCTATTTCCACAATCCGGGCCACACATGAAGTCCAAGCTGAAGAAGCAGAATTAGTGCTGGGGTCCTTCTTGTCTCTGCAACACAATGCCTGACTGACATCTGCAACTCAGAGGAAGAAATGTGGCTCCAGTTCATAATTTCAGTCTACAATCATTGAGAGGCAATACACAACCAGTGTGGTGGAAGGATACCGCAGAGCAAATACTGTTCCAATCATGCCAACCCGGAAGTGGAGCTAGAGAGTGGGGAACAGTCAGAGACAAGAATCCATCCTTCTGGTCTTGGGTGCACGACCAGTCCCAAGCAGGCCTCAGCTCCAGTAAGCCCTGAACTCATGCATGGAAATGTCTACAGATCCAAATCCCTTCCATGTACATGAGAATTGGGGGTGTCGTAGATCAAAGGCATAGCACCCAGTGTGGTGGAAATTCATTCAGGTACACTGACGGGTGTCTACAGAAAATTAGATTTGGTGGGAATCTGGAGAGCTTTACTTGACTTTCTGACTTCCTATCTTGCAGTACAGTAGCACCTTAGTAAACAGGGTTTGCACTTGCAGGAAAAGGCTTGGAAAGACAGTAAGTTTCTTTATAAGTATGTGAAGTTTGAAGTGTGTGAGGCATTTGTGTGGTGAGATCTGAGGGGCAGCATACCAGATTTGCCTGAAGCCCTATAGAAAAATCTAGATGTGTATCTGATCTGGGCACGCAAGTGTGTGGCAGCCAAAACAAAGGAGTGCACAAATACCACATGGGAAGCCTGCATTGAATGAAAAGTAAACACATAGGATAACGCTGAGTATCGGAATAAGTCCATGAAACCATCAAGGCGATGGAGAATGAAAGGTCAGAGAATAGGAGCTGGTGCGCGACATGACTGGACAAGATGGGGCATAAGAGACACAAAGCAAACGAGGGGCCGTGTTGGGCGGGCTGACTGGGCTCCGGCCAAGGCGTGCCGGTCCTCGTGGGTGCCTGCTTCTTGCTTGACATCACTGACTTGTAAAGTTCTGTGCGCTTTTGGATTGCTTGCTTGTTATAAAGGAAAATAATTTAATGAAGATTTTTCTCTTCTCTTTTAAAGATAATTTACTAACACCTAAACAGTGCACTATTATAGCTGGTAATATTTTAGAAGTCACCAAGTCTCGCTCTCTGCTTCCACAGATGAAATTTCTGTGGAATTTTGCGTAAATAAGATTATATTGGCACCTGTTCAAAATCAACCAATTAGTGTCTATGATATTAAGAATAAAATTCCATCATTCTTACTTCAGGATACTTGATAACCTAGTATAAAATGTAGGATAAAGAATAATTTCATTTTTTAAAGCAAGTGGGCTTTATATATAAAGTCCTTCCATTGCATGATTCTTTCTTATCAGCAATGAATTCTTTTATTTTAGAGAAAAAACAAATATATAGAATTATCAATTCTTCAGAAAGGACCTTTTCTTTTTAGCCAGGACAGGAGAAACACTAATGATCCTGCTCTTATCAGTCTAACTGGTTTTAGCTTTGTCTTTTACTTCTACCTGACATGAAGATCTCTAATCAAGGCCAATCCTATGATCATTTTCTTTCATCTGCTCAATTATTTTGCTGAACAAAATATTGTGATTATTCAAATTGGACCTAATTGTAATGCTTGCCATCTTAAGTATTCTTGAGCACACAACACTGGGCTGAAAATAGCTTGGGGGCTATGGAAATAGCTCAGAAGCATAAATGGCTACCTGGAAAGTCCTCAGTTCAATCCTTGGTATAGAAAGAAAGAAAGAAAGAAAGAAAGAAAGAAAGAAAGAAAGAAAGAAAGAAAGAAAGAAAGAAAGAAAGGAAGGAAGGAAGGAAGGAAGGAAGGAAGGAAGGAAGGAAGGAAGAAAGAAAAGGAAAGAAGGAAGGAAGGAAGGAAGGAAGGAAGGAAGACCAAAAAAATAAAAAAAATGTATTTGTCATACCTGTAATATTTTTCATATATGGCTATAACTTTATTTTTAAAAATATAGTCTAAAAGTTTTCATTCACAAAATTTGGGCTATACCTGTGCCACTGCGTCACAGAATGAGCAAGCTGTATCAACGACAGTTCACTCAGCCGCGTCGCTCTTCCTTATCAGCGCGTCCAGACCGACAGGAGCATGTATCTGGCCCTTTCTTCCATTGTTTCTTCTTTTCTTAGGCCAGTGACAATCTTTTTCAATCTCTGCCATGTCTTTAGCAAGCCTATCTTGTCAAGCATTTCACTTTCTTTCACAAAATCTTCAAAAGTTTACATTCTGTTGGGATATTTTCTTGGGTCAACCACCACAAAGAAATTTTATCTTTCAATAATGCAAATGACTATAATACTATATTAGCTGTATGTTCTTTTTTTTCTGCCTGTGCACCTCAATCTTTTTATTTTTATTTTTTTCATAGATCACGCTTATGAAAAGAATCTGTTATGTTTTTGACTTTTTCACTCCTGCATTGTCTCAGTAGACTGGAATACACTGCTGATGGCTGTCACATCTGTGGTTAAGTCCAGGCCTGCATGGGTTCCTAACCACTGATTTGCAGACCCATTTCAATCAATGACACTTAGAAATACTTTGTCAAAAAAATACTGATCTAGCCAGTAGCTCTTAACTTTGCACCTTAAAATTATCTAAAGTAGTAAAGTATGTTCAGGTCCCATCAGTCCTGTTAAATAATCTTTTCTTTTGGCACTAGTAGTTTTAGAAGTTTCCTTATGTAATTTCAATGGCCAGTAATGGTGGAGATAAGATAGTATGAGCTAAACTCATTAGCATAAAATAGGAGGAAAGCTGTAGGCATCGCTAATCAAAGAAATCCGCAGAACTCACTAGACAGAGGCTACACCAAAGAGAAAAGGGGGCACTGACTTTGTAAGAGAAGGAGCTATGCAAGGAAGTAGAAGATTCCTAAGAAAGTTACAGGAAATGTCCTTCAAGTAGAATCAAATTTCAGTCTGTGTGGGAAGGTAAGGAGATTCTTTTTATAAAATTTGAAAATATTAGTAGGTCTTTCAAAAAGTGTACAAATTTCAGACATCACAAATGAAATGGTAAGAGCTGCACCAGTATGAAGAGAAACACAGAAAAGAAATCTGAGGAGGTAATTCACTGCAGACAGAGGAATGATGTAACTGGAACGTCCAATTTCTGGGCAATGGACCCAATTCAATTGTTGCTTAGTTTCTAATTCTCCTCTAGATGGTCCTCAGTGAAACACATTTAAAACATTTAGAATCTCTTCCATCCATTGAAGGAAAAAATCTTTAAAATATAGGTTATATAGAGTACTCCAGTTAAAGTGCTAGGTAGAGCAAGACAAGGTGATAGGTACATAATTATGGAAATCTTGCAGTCTATCATCACTTACGATCCTCCAAAAAATTGCTCAGATAAATACCCAATAGTATGCATAGAGTGTGTGCAATGAATATAAGTATAACTCAACAATTTTCAACATAGTATCTCTGATGATATGTGTCATTATGCACGTAAGTGCATGTTATACATCAAGACCAATTTAAGACGAGACCAAGAGACTCAAAAAGGATCAGCACTATCTGGGAATTGAATTTAAAATGCATGTTAAATGAGTTTTCTTGCCCAAACCTGCCCAAATGCTTTTCCATAGTTCTTACTGAGAAATGCCAAGAGGTTGTTGTCATGAATTCACTACACAGAATTCACCATTATATAGATTGAATGGCCAAACAAGCATGAAAGCAAATATTTACATATTGTTAAACAGCAGGTAGTAACAAGATGGCTTTATAAGGAATAATTAAATTAATTATATAATATTATACTCAGAATTTCCATTTCATAATGGGGTAATTCACTCCTAGGTCTTTCTAGTTTTCGTGTAATCATGAATTAAATAACTTTTTAAGAGTCATTAATGAGACATATCTCTTCTGAATCCATTCTGTCTGACTCTTTTAGTCATGGACCTGTTCTCTAATCTGGCGAGAGCATGCTACTGATTAACTTTTATGACTTGCTTTAAAAATACTATTTAAAAGTATTAGATATGTTAATATAGTAAAATTGCAGTTTGAAAAACAACTATGGGTGAATTGAGTAACAGTAGGTTTTTGAATAAAATTTTGAGATGGGAAATTAAGGAAGACAAATTCCTGAAATAAAACTATAATGACAAAAAGTGAGTGAGGAAATGTCACTTATGACTGGAGTTTTCAATGCACTCTGTTGAAAGAATTAGGATTATAAATTATATACTAAATAATTTACAACTTTCATGAAAATACAACAGAAAAATCAAAATTATGGTTATAAATGCAATAAATCCTTTCTTAAAAAATGGCTGTTACACAGATTTTGTAAATGCCTTTCAAATTGAGACAACTTTTATCTAACTTTAAATATTTTGATGGATACACTCATATACTCCTTGGATCTTATGAATGCACTGTTGCATTTTTAGTACTTATTACATTATGTCTGAATTGTCCCTGCTTCATATAGCTGAACCTTAGGTTTGAATATCATGATTTAAGTACCCATAAAATATCACTAAAGAAAAGTTGGGGCCTCTAAGTAATGCAATAATCAGTGTCCTGCTATAATTCAAAATGATGTGTGAATAAATTTTATTCACCAATTCCTGTCAAGATAGGACATCAGTTTAAAATTTTTAAATGAGATTACATATAGCTGATAGTAACCTAGACCATGTAGTAGGGATACCATAGGAAATGATAATAAATTGCAAATTGCTCTGGTAAAGTATACAGAATTGCTGCTGTCAATGGTTTGAGAATCTTACTCTCCTAAGGCAGTTTTTTATTATCTAGTGAATTATTTATTTATATTTCTGTTCATCAAATAATTCCCCATCACAGTTGATTTTTATATTTATGTTTTTATTCCTGATTACTCTTGAGAATTAGTTATTTTCTACTTTCCCCTTATTGTTCGTATTCCTTAACATCAATTAATTTTGGTAACTATATAGTGTGAAGTTGCTTCATGTGTTTTTCCCATGTAGGAGAGTCTGAAACCTTATATTTTCACAATATCTAAAATAATGATAAAGGTAAAATAAACATACATAAATTTCTTATGTATGTGTGCATGTATGTGACTAAATAATAGACTGAAGTGTCTCTAAAATGATATCAAAGGGGTTGAACTGTGCGGGCCATGAGGAAATTCTGAAAGATGCTGGCAACTGGTTCAGCAGAAGCAAAATGGTGTTTCATACATGGATGATTATTACGCAAGAGTAGGGACTGAAACTAAACACTTTCAAGCAACATTTCCCCCTTGGAAATATTAAATAACAAAATCCCAACTAAAATCTTGACTCAGTAAATACACTCAAGCCTATATGCATAGTGGTTCAGTATAATGAAGTTCTGCTCATACCTAGTGGTCAGGTGTCTTTCTGGATTTCAGGATTCCATGACATCTGTTTTCTACACTAATTCTTTTAATTTTGTTTTCTACACTAATTCTGTAAGGACATCTCAGTCTGTTCTTGGAAAATAAAGTAATATGTAAATTTTCAAATCGTCTTTTTTTATATTTACTTCTGATACTGGCTGTGTAGCAACTCGTTTATCCCTACCCTCCTAGGATCCTGTGTTTGCGGTTTGTCTCTCTTACGTTGCTATTAGGATTTGAGCGGCCCTCTTAGCTTACAGCAAGGGGAAACTATAGCTTTGATGTTGCTTTGTTATGACAAGCAGAAACACTGAAATGACACCCAGGACTAGGAGGCAGATTTATTTTTCATTGGTGGGCACTGATCTGAATCATTCCCAAAATGTCAGGCTAGGATGGATGCTAGTCAAGGTCTCAGAGTTTTTCCCTAAGTTTCTTTTTAGCAAGAGACGTAATTAAAAGTTAACAGGTGCTGGGAAGCAAGGACTGATGTAAACAGCCCGGAATGATGCAAAACATTAAGTGGAGTAGCGCACTGAGATATGGAATGATCCTGTGGACAGTGCCCTCAGGCTTCAGCCTCGTGCATACTTCTCATTGCCTGATTGACCAGAGCAGGACTCTGAGTGCATCATCTCTTCAGAGGAGGAGTTGTGCATTCTGGGTAAATTCTCTACAATCTGGAATGCTGGACCTAATTCTGAATTTCTGAAACTTGTGGAGGTAGTAAATAAGCAAGTAGCTGGTTTTTTTTGTTCATACAGGAATTCCAACTGCTATAACTGATCTTTCAGTTCAACTATTGTGGAACAGTTACGAGCTATTTCTGGAAAATTATGTTTTATTTTTGTGTAATCTGTTTATATCATTAAATGAAGACAGGCCAGGGCCAGGGACACAGACACTGAAGCCTGGGTACTGGCTGCAGGGGTACAGGTGCCAACACTGCAGCTTGAGCTTGCAGCACCAGTGATGGCTTCAGATTTGGCTCTGATCTTCCACAAAATACTAGGTAATGTTTTTCTCACTGGGCTCGATAGTACAGTCAGTTTCAATCCTTGGAGGAACCTTTTGTAGGGAAGGCTTGGTGTTGGTTGTGGCACATTTACAAAAGCAGAAGAAAGCAGTAGCAGGAAAGCTTTGGCCAAAATAACATCATCCAAGGTGACCACAGCTTGTCTAGCCTGTCAGGCTCCATTCATAACAGAGCTACTTTTATCTATAAACAGGATATACTCAGCATCTGTCAGAGAGGTTACATTTATTAATGGTCTGGTGGTTAGAGTAGTCCACAGTCATTCAGGAGGCCAACAGGTGGCTCAGACTAGCATGTGACAGCTCAATAGTTATGTTTCTGCAAAAGGTGAGCATGTCAGCTTTTTTGATCAGAAGAACAGTGGCAGTGAGTCCAATTATTTGCATGAGTAGCCACTGGGCACTCCCAGGGGCTGACAGTTAAATAAGCACAATTGATTTTGTGACCTGAACGATCCAGGTTCTATAGAAGACAGCAGCTTGAAATGCAGAAATTTGTGGAGCTTTATTGTTATAACCAGTTTCTGCCAGATATCACAGAGCTTTTGTGCCTTTCCAGTAGGCAGATTGAGTGTCATTAAACGGAAGTGCAGTAATATTTTGTGTTGGAAAACTAGCAAAGTCAGCTAGAAGGGCTTCCCTAAAGAGAATGAACAAATATTTGAACCTCTGGGAGGTTGAGCCCAGATCAACTGGCTTTTGAGTCCAGAAGTTGAGTCTTTCCATTTAAAGATAGATGCTGGCTGACAGGAGCAAAGAGAAGCCAGAAGAAGGCATTCCTTAGGTCCAGGTAGTCTATGGGTGGCAGAAGGCTGAGGCAATGCATGAAAGAGATTATGGAAGAATGGAGGAGGTCTTGAATGGGATTTACAGGTAGGAGAGGTGCACTGTAGCAATTTGAAAGTCTAGAGACATTGTAATGTTTTGCAGCTTCGTTTTTTCTTTTTGGGGGACCGCGAAGAGCTGGAAGGGACCAAGAAACAGGATATCCAGGAGCCAAATCTAATGATAAGGCTTCCCAAAAATAATGTAAGGGTTCCCAAAGCATTGTGGCAATTTAGTAACAGTCCAGAAAGGGTGCAAGGTTGGAAAGCACAAAGTACAAGCTGATGGCTGCATTGTTGAGGTCACAGAAATCTTGTCCTTGGTGATTCAGAGTCAGCGAGGCTAATGTGTGTCTGGCTGCATTTTTGTGACATCTGACAGCAACTGGTGTCATGGTGAATTGGCATAGTTGATAGCCAGCCATAGAGATGAGTCCTTTGCTCATACTTCTGGAAGGGACCAAGAAACAGGCTATTCAGGAGCCTGTTTTTAGAACTTCAGGATTGTGGTTATCCATCTCAGGCTGATGTAAGCCTCATCTTTCTTTTGGGGAAAATCAAAATTGGAAGTACAGGGAGAAATGAGGGGGAAGATGACTGACTTGGTGCAAAAGACACGGTTGCTTCTACCTGGAAGCAGAGACCCCTTCCCGGAAGCGGTGTGGAGACAGGCTTACAGAGAAACTCATGCTTGATGCGAAGTCCTCTGGGCTACCAGTTGGTGTCAGGCACAGTGGCAAAACACAAGGCTCCCAGCTGCCCTGATGATGATAACTTCTTGACAGAGAGAACATTTGAAGGCAGAGTTTGCTCTACTATCTATGAGGAAAGTTATAGGTTTAGCCTCCACTTGCAGCGGCTATATGATCTTGCAGGTCCAACACGATAGAGATCAAATAGTCCCATCTATCCATGCCTGACAGCTAAACAGGGGTTCAGATTAACATGATCCTATATAGGCAGGCCTCTGTGTGTCTCACAGAAGGAGATGGCATCCATTTTGCAGCCATATTCCTTATAACTAGTAGCCAGAGGGCATGGTCATGGATCACACTATCACACTGGGTATGGTCATCCATCACACCATTTCTTCTTACAGATATCAAGTGCTTTTCTTTTATCAGGTTTCTGGGTATCAGCTATTGATGTGCATTTGTCCTCCCTCTTATATCTTTAAGAAATGCTTGGCTGATTTCCTGCTTCTAGAGGGGAGACCTATGGGGTCTCATGGCAGCTCTTCATTAAGGCTGGCAGTCAAGTGTTTCCTCAGTTAAAGTGCAGAACACAGAAGGAATTGTTGATAGTCATCTTAGGTGGGCATAGCTGGTGCCAGCTGGCCAGGATCAGAGTGGAAAGCTGAAGGTTTGGAGGGAGGACTTCTGTAGCCAAATGCAAGCACTGGCCTCCTGCAACGAGTTTAATTGGATGGAAGAAGATGAATCAGGAGTAGTAGCTATGCCAGTCCATGCAGTTAACAAGGCAAAATGCTCAGAACACTGCCGCATTTTTGCTTTTCTTTTTCTCTGAGATGTAGGAAACAGTTTTGTTTCATGTCTAACTCCATAAAAGCCATGTGTCCTGCCATCAGGGACTATGGGTTTTGATTAATTAATTCCGATACTGATTTCTACATGTGTGTTGAAAACACTTGAATGATGACACAACAGACAAAAGGCAGGTGTCTCTCAGAGAGAGACCACAGCCAGCCCTTGTGGGGACTTAGGAGAGACTTAGCTAAGGAGGAGACAAGGCCTTTGTCATGCCACATGTGGTTCACCATGGAGGAGCAGGTGAGGGCCCAGTCACCCCCAGAGCCAGTGCCCTCCTCGGCTTGGTGCACAGACGGAGCAGCCTGCTGTGTATGCTGTCCTTTCCACTGCACATTAATTCAACAAACACTGAGAGCCTAAACATCCTAACTCTCTTCCTTTGAGAGTGACCCTGAATAAGATTTGATCACACTCCCCTTTAGCTTGAGTTGAGGACTTCCAGTCAGACTAACTGGAATACTACTTGGGGTCATCTGGAATCAGGCAGGCAGTCAGGCAGACAGACAGACAGACAGACTCCCATTTGGGTCTGAGATGAGATGCTTAAGCAAGGTGCCAAGAGTCCTCCTCCAGGCCTCTGAAGTAACTTGAGAAATCTTGAGGATGTGCCGTCCCATCTGGACCTGGAGAGGTCCTTGCTTCTTCTGTGAGGGCTACAACCAGTAACTAAAGAGTTCAGTACAGTCAGTCTTCCCAGCTGAAGCATCAAATGCTACTGCAAACAGAAACAGTGAAAGGACTCCTAGAATTTGGAGGCAGATTTATTTATGTTAGTGGATATTAATCAAGATCATTCCCAAAATATCAGGCCCTGGCTGCTAATGGTCTAGGGCTTACTTATATTGGATAAACAAGCAAGAAGTTAGAGGCAAAATGGCTTGTCAATTGGAGATTGCTTTTTACAATATACATAACAGTGACCAGCTACTTCTAAGAAACAAAATGAACAGGAACTGTAGCTGAAACAATTATGTGGGCAACTAACTAACTGAAGTGCACTGGTCAGTTGGCACTTTCTGAAATAGCATGCCAAGGAGCTCTGCTGGCTCGGTGGGCCATCGTGCGCCATGTGCCATGACTTCACCGGTGCCACTGTAGTGAGGAAGCCATGACAGTGTGTAACAGAACCACCATGATGACTTTCAGCAAAACTTTGTTGACAGGAGAAGGTGACGAATTTGGGGTGGAAGGGCTTTGTTCTGACTCCCCTCTGTTCTTCTACATTCTGTATTAAGGCACCTCGCTTTCATTTTCCAGTTAATCATCTTAAACACAAACTCCAAATCTTTCACTTTTTGCAAATTTTTCACATGAAGTTTAACCTTTATGCCCTGCTTTGAAACTCTGTAATCTGACTTTTACACCAGAGTTTCTTTTTTCTTTCCTTTCTTTTTCTAACATCTTCTGTCAAGGTGAATTTCTGACTGAGGAATCACAGCTTGGTCTTTAGGCTTTGCAATGTGGATACTTTCTTCTATTCTGTGAATTCTTTTAGATTCTCTTTGTTTTCTAGTTTGTGATGATTCTTCTCGGTTACTTTAGTATTAAGGATAGGTCTAAAACTAGGTGACCGAGAAACTAACAGTGACTGGAAAAATAATGTTTTAATTTTTCATAAAACTTGGCACCTCCTGTTAGCAATTCAGAATGCATGCGGCTTTTCCTTGGTGTCAGTACTTTTCCACTCCTGGTCCATGCTTCATACCATTAGAGTTTAGCTTTGGTCTCATGCCTGTGACCCTCTGGAAACTGCAGGACTGGATTTGCTGACATTTTTGTTCCTCTATCCATGGCCAAAGGGAACAGAGGAAGCTATTAGGCAGAACAACTCTGCTTCCATTTATCAGAACCCAAAGTGCTGCTGAGGGCCTAGGTAGCAGGGTCTACTGAGCTACCCTTAACCAGAGTAATGTGAGATTTTAAGTACAGTGAATGTTGAAATTTTTAAAAGGTACATTAACAGGCACATTGTCATGAAGCCACTTTGCCTTACTTAAAACATCCTTACCCCATTATTATTTTCTTGCTACTTTCTGAAGCATTTATGAAATTCTTTTCATAAATATCTTTAGCTGCACTCTCATGGCTTCCTTTTTGCCCTGAGTGGATTCTAATTTTTTTTTTTTTTTTTTTTTTTTTTTTTTTTTTTTTTTTTTTTTTTTTTTTTTTTTTTTTTTTTTTTTTTTTTTTTTTTTTTTTTTTTTTTTTTATGGAACTGGGATTGAACTCAGGCTCTTGTGCTTGCCAAGGATGCGCTTATTCCACTGAGCCATCTCTCCAGCCCTCCTGAGTGGATTCTAACTGTTTACTTTCCCAGTCATTTTTTTTCTCTGTATTGTAGAGAAGAGTCTACAGAGTGTTCAGGGTCTCACTACTAGATCAGACTCATAGTCATTCTCCTATTTCAGCCTCCCAAGAAGTGGGATTATAGTCATGCGCCACCTGCCCAATCTCAATCACCCTCTCAGCATGCCCTGGGGGAAGAAACAGCATGGCAGGCCTGGGGATCAAACCACTGGCCCCTGTGTCTGCTTGTACACACTTTAATCTGCTCAGCTAGTAAGCCAGCGCTTTCATGGTCATGTTGACATCAGGAAAAACCAGAGGTCATACTTAGGGCACAGTGATAGGTATGGTAGAAGATGATATATTGTAGTATTTTTCTGCCTCTTCTTTCCATCAGAATGGAAAATGGATGCACTAGCATCCACTGCATTTTTAAAATATACTTCAAAAATGTACTGAAGAAAGAAGAGATCCAGAACTGGTTCAGAAAGTGGGAAAATAATGCAATCGGTGTATTCAGAGTTTGAGGCAGGTAGCCTAATCACTGCTCTCTTTGCTGGACGAAATGTCACATACCTGCAAGCAAAGCAGAGGCTTCCTTACAATTCAGCCCACAGTCACTGGCTCCAAAGCGGGAGGGCACAGTAGAGAGACCATGCAGGAGGAAGGGTGGCATTGCTTATTACAACTAAAAAGCAAAGACAGCAGGGGGAAGAACTGACACAAAAGATGCACCCTTTTGGGTTGCCAGCCCCGCTGACCTGTCTCTTCCAGCCAGCCCCCACCACCAATGAATAGTACACTGAAGAATAAAGCCTTTGCAATCCAGCCTAAAGTCTCTCCTTTGAATGCATTAGACTTTAGGGTGATGTCACATGTAAAAGACAGCAAGGTTATGACAAATCTCTGTTGTGTCTTTTACTGTAATACTTATTTTAGAAACATTTTTAGCATTCACTGTATATTTTGAGGACACTTCATACGTCCACTCTGATCTTCAGCACACTGAGACTGGATGAAGGATGGCTAACACGTTTAGCAGCACATGCCTGTGTTGAAGAATTTGCTTTATGTTAGTAAGAAAAAAGATTGAATGAACATTGATTACATAATTAACATGGGCTCCCCTAGTGACCTCTGCAGTATATTTTTCCTGAGATAGATAATTGCACACATGCTTGCGTTTTGAGAATGTGCCCTTTGACTTTTCTTACTGCTAACTGCAGGCCCTTCTCCTGCAGACTCCTTCACTCTCCCAGCTGGAAGTCACACCTGGACTGCTGGTGTCCCCAAATTTGGCTGTGAGTGTGGAGTCCTATATTTATTTCTGGTGGATGTTCTTTTTATTTATTCCTACATGTGTATACAACACAGAAATAAAATACATTCTAACCTACACACCTTATGTTAACCTCCATTCGTCATGTTTTCCTGTCTTGATTTTTATGCTATGAAAACAATCACCTGTGTCTCTCCTTCTGTACCTTTACATAATGCACTGGGAAGTCTTATGTGTAAGATCTCTTCAGATTTGAATTTCATTTCTTACACACTATTATTCTGACCACCTTCTTAGGTGAAATGCACATTATTTATCACTCTGTTTGGAAATAAATTCTTACATAGTTGCCCTATTTCTCCTCAATATTGTTGATCAAATTATTTTTTTAAATATAAATCATCCTTTACTCTAAAGTGTTAAATTATCCTCAATTTTTTCTACTTATTTGACCTCAATGTTTAAGACATCCAATCCTGCTTTCTGCCCAGCCTCATTCCTAAAACTGTCTTTGGTCTACTGTACATGTTTACCTGATGCTTTTTAATGCTTTTCAATATTTCAACCTTCAGAACTGAAACCTTGATAGTCAACCACCTTCCCAGTCTACTCTTCATCTTTTATTCCCCTGCAGGATTCAGCCTCTCTGTTCCTCTTGAGAGTTTCAGCAACTTCATCTCCAATTTTCCTGAGGAATGCAGGGACCCTCTTCTCTACCTCAATGGCCAACATTCCTCTCATGTCTGCCTCTGTGCTTAATCGATTGTCACTGCCAGTTTGTGCTCTTTGTGTACGTGGATGGCTCAGCATGGTGCGCTGCATGCTCACTCTTCTTCCGTGGACCCACACTGCTCACTGGCTTTGCTCCATACTGATCAGGGCTCTCATTTTGTGCTTAAATCCTTTGAACACAATGTTTCCTCTGTGTGTAAATCTTTGCTTTTACTGTGCTTCTTGGAGTATTGTTACCTTTCAGCACACAAAATTGTGCTCTCTGAGGAGAATGAAGGGCTTTTGGAGTTTTAGTGACTGTACTTTTCTCTTTCCCAGATCTTGCAAACAGAAGCTGAACTGTTGGTCAAGATTTTAGAAAGAAAGGAAGAAATAACTAAACCAGAGCAATCCATGGCGGAAAGTCCACTTGAGTGGAAAATACGTTATTTTTTTAGTCTGCTAAGAGTTAGAGAATATTCAATAGTGCAGTATATACTGAGGAAATGGACAGAAATGAATTACCATATTTAGAGATTCAAATTAAAACTTCACCAGGTTTTTTAGCTTTCTTTCAGTCCTTGCTAACAGAGACTATTAGGTTTTTCCCACAGAAAGAAAACAAGAGGTGAGTAAAACAAAAGAAAACAACCTTACTCTCTCTTCAGATATGGAGTACATAATCAGGATAGATTTTCTTCCAATATGATTCCCTCTGGGTTCAGTGAATGCACAGATTTCTTCAGGTAAAATACTAAAAGATCTTAGGAAATCTTGCTTGCTATTTATTCTTCCTTGTCTCTATTGGCTACCTCTTATTTATAACTTGTTTTGTTTTATTGTGTTGTGTTATATTGTGTTTTGTTTTGTACCAGGGATTGAACTCAGTAACCTATACTTTCCAGGCAGGTACATAAGCTACTGAACTATCCCCCTGGATAGTTATAATTGTTTTACCAAAAAGGACCTTTTTTTCTTTTATTGGCATCCATTGACTCCTCTACCATCTATGTTTTACATTTTCACTCTGTTGATATTGGAACCCACTTAGCCAGTCAGTGTTGAATTCTCCTTCTGCTCCTTCTGCCTTCAATTCATGAGAGCTCTTGGTATGGAATTCTTTGTCCCATTCCAGGCCTTATAAAACATAAACTTCCTTTGGCTTCACTGGCTACAAATAGATCTTTCTTCCTCCTTCTGTTCTATATGTATCCCAAAATATTACTCACAAATAAATACTTAAGAAGCTATTTCACATTTTCAGTGGGAGGTTTCAAGATCCTTTCCCAGTGTAACATCTCAAGGGAGATCCTCAAGGCAAATCTCCTTCCTCTCCCAGTAGGAGGGAGAGCAATTTTAATTTTCCTTATAAAACTTAGTTTCAATAGAATGGTGGCCTATGGCTCTTTCGTATCATTCATTGAGAGTGATGTCTTTGTGATTCATCCATGTTGACTTATTAGCTGGTTTGACAGGTGACTAGCAACCTGCTACGTAGGGGTATCTGTGACTGGCTATGCTGCATGAACTTCAGTGAAGTTCACACATAACTTTCGTGAATATGTGTTTTTATTTCTCTGAGAGAAGGAAGTTAGATGTCCAATCAGGCAGATGTCTAAATAAAGTATAACTACATTTCAAAAAGGAAATTTTCTGTAAGTAGCTGTTTTTAGGGTATGGAATTTAAAGCTACTCTGCTGCTAAGATGTTACCTACTAACATTTTATTGAGGCAGGTAGAAGACATGAGACCCCTGGGTCAGAACAAAATGAGTTTATTGTACACCGTACAGCAAGCAGCATGAATATAACAACTGTGTTGGTTTATCTGGTGCTTCAAGTGTAGCTGGGGTAGAACAAGTCCAATGGCTGCCTAAACGTACCATTACCTGGAAAAACCTCTAATTTCAAGAGTAAGAAAACCTGAAATTTGTCTTGAATAATAACGTTTCCTTATTCCTCAAAGTTGCTTGCTACAAACACAACCTTGAGAAGCAGACCTTGCAAAAAAAGTTATTAGGTTTATACACAAAACCCACCAAAAAACGAGTATTTAGTGATAGCTCATGGAGGATGGTTTTTCCAACACTTGAAAACTTTACATTCCCATTAAACATAGAGGAAAATTCTTTAATGTCAATTATAATAATATGTGCATTGGTTTAGTTTTCTTGATGAATAATGATGTAAAATATCTTTAGTTTCTTATTGTCCACCCCTCCCTCCTTCTTTTTTCTTCCTTCTCCCCTTTTCTGTCTTCCATAGTGTTAAGTCCAAGATTCTCTTCTACTTTATTTTGTCATCTTAGTTTTGAGTTTCAGAGTTCATTTTTCCAAATTGTGGATATAAGTCTTTGTCCAGATAAGACAAAACATCACAAAGACCAAGATACTTTCTCTTTGTCTTTATTAATATTTCATATTATAGTGACTTTTTTTGGACTTTCCTTATACTTAACATTGTAGTTATTTCTTTCAAAGAGCATAGCTTCAGAGCTAGTGAGATAGCTCAGTGGACTAAGCCCCTCCTTAGGCAAGTGCTAGGGGCCACCCTGGTACCACATGCCTATCCCCTAGGCATGCTGAGCCAGCGATGGAGTCCAGGCATGGTGGAATGTGTCTGTAATCTCAGTGCTGGGGAGGCTGAAAACAAGAGAATCACTAGGAGTCTGAACTACATAGTGAGATCCTGTACAAAAACAAAAAAAAACAAAACAAGCAAACAAGAAAATCAACCAACCAACCAACCATGCAAACAAACAACAACAAAAGAACTAAGACCATAGCTTTGTCCTGATAAAATATAATTTTAAACATTTATGCTTAGTGACTTTTTTGTACTAAGAAATACTTGCTTGTTACAATATTTGGAAATTTTCCTTTAGATTTTCTTGTAGAAATTTTGTCTGTATTTCATTGTGGACTATGTATGTGATGTGTGGTTGTACTGAGGCTGATGTTTTTCCATATGTATCCACTTTTTGTGCTACAATTTGTTGAAGTCTATCCTTTTTCTGTATGTCTCTTACTAAATTACCTTTGTATTTTATAGACCCAACAGCATTATTTTTTATTTCCATTTTTAGGCTATACTGTTTCATTTCTATACATGGAATAGTAGAGTATATTTTTATACCAAATGAACTTCTTGACTGGTTTACACTTCAATTTAGTGATCTAACTAGATAGTATGTGTTAGATTACATGCTGCCTCATTTATTGCCACTATTATTACAGCTAAAATAATTAGTTTTGTATGTAGCAGGAAGTAGTTGTGCAACAGCTATTTTTCCATAACTAAGATCATTTTGTATTTACTCACAATTTTTGTTCTGTTTATGCTCCCTTAGTAAATTGCAGAGTCCCCCCAAATTCTTTGTTATTTTTCCCATTAAAATGTGGCAGCTCCTACTTCTTACCTTGAACATAGGCTTATAATAGTGAGTTCTTATCCAACAAACTATGTGGGAACATGATATTTGGGGACTGCTAGGTGACAAGAGCCTGGCAATTTTCCCAAGCATTCTTGTGGCACCTTTGACTCAGACCCAAGTGCACTTCAGGAGTCAGCTCCTCAATTTGGCCCAGAATGGGAGCTAATCTTCCAAGATGCAACCTTTGTGAGAGTGGCCATGTAGAGCCCATGGACAAAGACCCTTTGCCAGCTGTGTACCAGTATGACTTCCAGAAGCCACTGAATGTATATGTGGAGCAGAAGGAATGCTGGAACAGTTGTCTGGGAGCAGTAGTGCCCAGGTGTTGATTTCAGGTGGAGTTGCCATGGTTCCTGCTCAGTAGGATCTTGCTGTGGATCTCCAGTAATCCTTTCTGGAATCCCCAGGACACTGTGTAGCACATGAATGTTACAACCTTCTAAAAAGGGCTTTGAATTCAGGGCTTTCCATTCACAATCTGCCAAACAGTGAGTCCTCTAGTCAGTGTTTCTGTCATTCAGTTTTTCTTCTGGATTCCCTGAGAAAATCCTGGAATGGGTTGTCCCATCTCAGCTTACCACAGATCACCTGGCAGTCCCAGAGCTCCCTTGTCCTATGTGTTGTCTATAAAATGAGGACAACATGAGTCATCCAGATGCAAGCCAGTGAGGCTAACTATGCAAAAATGCAATGGCAGGTGCTGAGAGCTTGCTGAGCAAGTGTCGTGGCTTCCAGCAAGACTCTGTGAGAATGACAAAGCCCTATGCCACATAAGAGGACAAGAAAAATCCCTTTCCTCTCATTTCTCCCACTTTCAGAAGATTTGGCAAATATGGAAACACATTCTTTCCCATCTCCTGGAGCTCTTAGTGTACTCTTTACTTACACAACTTGCAATCTAATTGTGGCTTAGATTACAGTTGTTCTACAGAATGTAAATATTGTTCAGATACAAATTAGTTATGTACTAACACAATTTTCTTGTGAATACTTTATATTCTCTTATATATAATAAGATCCCAAATTCTCTAAAATTGAAGAGCTTTGCCATGTTTTTCCAAATTCAAAGCAGTAATTATTTGATAACAAAACAAACAATTGTCAGTATTTCACACACACACACAAAGTACTAGTACACTTTAAAAAGTCATACAAAGGGATGAGGGGATAGTTCAGCAGAATAAGCACTTTCCTGGTAAGTGCAAGGGGCTGAGTTCAATCCCTGGTTCTGCCAAAAAAAATTAATAATAATAATAAATAAATAGTCATAGAGCCCTTTCTTTGCAGAGATACACCAGAAAGATAAATTTTATCAGACATTCTGAGATTAAAAAGGAAGTAGAGCTGGCAGGGTGGAGTCAACGTTCCATAACAAAAACCAGTTTTGCTGCACAGCACCTTGTCTAATCAACCTCATTTAGAAAAGCACATTAGTTGACTGATTTTCCAAATCTCAAAAAGTTTTGCTGAGATTAATGTGTAGTGTGGAAATGCTTTCCTCCGCAGGAAGGCTTTGACTCATGTTGCTGACATCTGGGAAAAGCAGCCCAGCAGTTACCTTGCCTAGAAGGAGCCAGCTATAGAGCACGTACCAATTTAGTGTGGAGTTTGCATGTGTAGCAACTTTGACACTGCCGCCTGCAATTCCCCTTTACCTCAGCCAGCTAATTACACCCACAGCATCAATGCACAGCACTTGGAGCAGACCGGCTGTCCACAAAAGCGCCACAGGCCTCGCCAGTCTGCATATTTGTCAGTCTGCTTCCTGACACTCTCAGAAAAGACCTCGGTGCAGACTCACCTGAAAAGCAGGGGAGGAGGAAGCAGCAGACGGTCCCATGACTTCACGCCCTATTTGCTCTTGCTCAGCCCCATTGAATCCTGCTGCTGTGCAACTGACGCATTGGCCCCATCACTGCCTCAGAGAAAAGACAAAGCTAATCAAAGTTCGAGCACAGCCTTTTCACATTTTATCTAGTGCCACTATCAGTATGATTCTGTCTGAGAACACAAACACCCAAGACTTCAGAGAAAACTTGACTCCCAATCCCTCTCTGTCCAAATACCTTCTTACATGAAGAAATGCAAGGCCATCCCTCGTGGGGAAGGATTAGGTGTCCTAGCTAGAGGCTGCTCATCCTCATGCTGTTGAAAGATATCCAGAGCTCCTGGGGCTCAGATGTATGCTAAATATCTGTCACTTAGCCTTGCATTTGGCTTGTCTTTCTAAACATGTTTACACTTTCTGCTTGTTGCTGTCCACCCAGGTCCTTTCCAGATGAAATCATCATGAGAAGGGAGAGGGTCTCTCTGATCATACATTTGTATAATATTTTGTATACTGCACATATATTATACATAATATATTACATTGCACTATGTTATGCATTATACATATTCATATACTGATATATACTAATGTGTGATATGTAATGTATATAATATATGCATATATACTCTTATATTACAGGGACTAATATATACTAATGTATATTCATATGATACAGCTAATGTATACATATACATCAAGTAAACAATATTAAAATATTTGTCAAGATGTAGATGTTAGAGTCCAACAAAGAGATAAAGTGCACAGAAATATATAGGATAAGGGCATCTCATAAAACTTAATGAAAGCAGAGTGTCATGAGATGCTGTTAATTTCTGGAAACTAGCGAGTGGAAAATCATCAAATAGGGTATGAGATGCAGGTAAGTGATGGTTCAGCTTGTTGCCTGAGCTGAGATACATTGGGATATGAAGAGGGGTTCTATTAATTTCATTCTGAAATAACACCCCTAAATCAGGAAGGGTCCAGCCAGACTGTGACATTTACCTCCATAAATGCAGGAAGGCCCAAAAGGTAAGCAAGTAGGAAATAGACCACAGTGCCTGTCCCCATTTGCCATGCTAACTGGTCTGATCTTAGTGCAGCATGATAGGTAGGAGACTGTTCCCTACGACCTTCACATTCTGGCACCTCAAGGCGATTATACTACAAAGGAGCTTGTGAGTGACGTTAAATTTCCTACCTGCCCACCTTTCAGATGTATAAACTATCCTAGCAGTGTGAGTGCCCTGAACAGAGTCATGTAAGTCTCCAAGCCAGAAGAGGAAGCTGGAAATGTGAGGAGGAAGGAAAAGGAAGCTACACCTGAAGCCTGAGAAAGAACTGACCTACTGAGGTGACATGGAGAGAACATGAATGGGGAAGTGCACATGAGCACTAGAGTTGGGAGGACACTCCTCCCACAGCTGCTGGGGTGAGGGGGGAGATTTGGAGGAGACCCAGAGGAGTGGGTGTGGTGAGTGGGTCTGAGTATATGTGCACACATGATGGCGAAGAGGAGGCTATAAATGACATGGGCTTAGAAAGCAAAGACAGATAGAGTAGCTTCTAAAGGTAGACCAGGCATAGTTGTGCTTCTGTGCACAGGAAAGGCCACTCTTAAAGGAGTACTTGGCTCTAGCTGGAAGAGCCAAAGAAAAGGAGCAACATTTTCATGCATTAGTGAGAGAAAGGGGTGAGCTGGGAGCACAGGTGGAGATGCCCGACCAGCAGGAGGACCAGAAAATGCAGCTTCATTTCCAGGACTGCCAAACACAACATAGGCCCCTTCACTCATCTTGCTCTGTGAAATGTGTCAGTGGGACAGAGTTTTAGCCACAGAGCTGGCACGCAGCATGCTGAATGGGTCAAGTATTTCTGCACAGGGTGTGTACTGCATGCTCGTTCTTCTCCAAGTTGGATGAACGCATCACACTCATGGGAGGCAGACCGCACTGTAGAGAGCAGCAGACCCCCAAGAATCCTAACAGAAGCATGTAGTTGAGGCAACATTCAAGCAAAAACCTCAGTCCTACCACTATTGTAGTGATTATCCCTATTATTGTGGCCTGTTAATAGCCCTGCCACCACAACCACTGTTCATGTTAAGAGCAGAAGAACCTGAAAAAGGTAAATGAATCTACAAAAAAATAAGCCCAGGGAGACAGCTCAGCAGACCAAGTGCCTGCTTAAGCAAATGCAGGGAGCAGAGTTCGATCCCCAGCACCACAGGAGATGCCAGCCCTACCGCCGGGTGAGCTGAGCCTACCACTGGAAGTGGACGTGCTGGTGCATGCCTGTAATTTCAGTGGTGGGGAGGCTGAGACAGAAGGATCACGATGGTTCTGAACTGATTAATGAGGTGGTGTTCCAAATGAATAAATAAGGAAAGAGGAAGAAGATTCCTGGTGGAAAACTGAAAGGTGAATTGGCCCTCAGCATTTTCAAGGAGCTGGAAGCTGTGTCTCCAGATGCTCCCCAAGTCTAGCAGGGGAGCTGACCTTAGAGGAAGAGTAACTGCGAAGAGACCGGACACTGCTGAGGGCCAGGAAGAACAGAGCTTGAACTTCCACGCTACTGCTAGGAACTCGATATTTGTCATGAGTATGTCCTGTATTGCCTGTGTGGGGAATGCATGCTTTGGATGAGACAGAATGACATAAATGCATCTCTGTAAAGATTTTCATGAAGGTATTATTAATAAATCACTTCAGCACCCAAGTTCATACTATGTTTTCAAATGTAAAGATATTCCCAGTTTCTGTCCCCAAGGAATTTCATCTCGAGTTGTTTTCTTAGCACTCACCACAAATGCATATAGGTCTTTTCATGACCCTACAGTGGTACTTGGCATCTCCAAAAGGGAACGTTGTGACCCAGACAGACACATTGCAAGGTCCCTGATCTGTATGAGTTGGTTTCTTTTATTCCCAGGTAAAGGAATTTCCTAATTTTAAAAGCAAAGTATTTCCACTTGGTGAATATGAGCAGGCAGTGTGTTCTAAGGTTTTGCACATTGAAACTGACAAGGAGCCAAGTATTCACTGTGACATCTGCACGCAGCTGGCTCACAGTGACACAATGCACTTATAATACTGTCATATGCAACTGTCACATGAGCGCATAAGGTAGCACACGCAGCGCCCATTTAAAAAGAGAACTGTTAAGGTGATAACATGGAAATCTTGTACTTATTTGTTTAAATTTGTGCAGTGTGGTTCATTATTATACACTGAATTACACTCACTTTGGCCTGTTTCTATTAAAATCTGCATATATCAGTTTTCCAGGTGATTGACAGGATATTTTTAAAATAGTACATAAATACATGAATTGTTTCTACATATGTGTTAAACTGTAAATCTGGACTTTGAATAAACAGATTAAAGGACTGAAATGTGATTTATTTTTATAACAAATTTAAAGCAAGTCAGAACCACTGGACAGACATAGGCTAAATTTTGTGAATTACATATTTGCAAGATTTTATTAAATTTATGAGTCTGAAGTCTTACAATTTTTAATCTGTGGCAATACAGGAGCCTTGGTACTTTAATTGATCTTTCTACCAATGAAAATTTTTAAAAATCTAGAAATATTGGGAAATAGGTCTCAGAATTGAATGAATAATATAAACCAGAAAAAGAGAATCTGACACAAGAAAGAAGAGATTCTTCAGTAAAATCTAAATGGAGAAAGAAACCTAGAGAAAGTGGAGAATTCAGAAACAGGTTTAACCTGGAGGATATGATTCTTAAAAGGTTGAACATCAAATTGGTTGGCATGTCTTCTCCAATTGCAGGGAGTAGGATGGCACATGTTGGACCCAGCAAAGGCAGGGCCCATCAGAAGGAGCACTTCCAGGCAGCCCTCGACGGGCCAAGCCCTCAGTGGAGTTGAAGAGGAAAACTAGATACAACCATTTCTCCAGATGACAAAGGGAGGCTACTAGTGAGCCTGAAACAGACACAGTGCTCATCTGCAGCCCCACACGCAGATGCATTCACAGCTTCTCTCTGGGACTTGAAGGAAACTTAAAGAAGAGAAACCCTGCACTTCACATCCACAGCCCACATGCCACAAAGAATACAAAAAAACATTAACACACCAAACCAAAGATTACTCTAAAATCAACTATGGAGAATGACATACGACTTTTCTGGAGAATTTCATCTGTGTCACTCAACTCAAAAGATGTCTCCCTTATTCCAGGCATGGAGGTATGTGCTTGTAATCTTCATGTTTATGAAGCTGAACATCAACTTGGGCTGAAACATCAGACCCTGTTGTAAGAAAAATTTTCCTTATTGTTCTAGGAAAATGTGGATTTGGAGTCCAGTTTCATGAGAGAATTCAGGAATGAGAGGATTAAAGAGGAGTCTCTCCAGAGAAGACACATAAGAAATAAAGCCATTCAGAAATCAGTGGATTAGTGTATCACACAAGTGGATCAGTTTAACACACACACACACACACACACACACACACACACGCACACACACACACACTTTTCTTTTTTTTAAAGAAATGCAAGACCACTTTCAAAACAGGAAAATAAATCAGAAGAAGAAGACTATCTGCAAAAGAACCAATGAGAGCATCTAGATGTAAGAGAATAAAGGGAATTTGATGTGGCAGAGGACACAGATGAAATCCAGCTGACAGAAAAGAGGAAGTTGTCTGTGATGCTCAACAACCATAGATATGGTCGCTGAAGAAGGTAAGTCAACGATGAGGAATTCACAGAGCTCTTACTCAAGCTCCAAGCCAGGAGAGATGAAATATAAGGACCACATCTGCGAGTTGGAAGTGACGCACGGCCATGATGACTTCCTTATTAACATTGCCTACCTGGGTCTAGAAGGAGAGAAATGTGTGAAGACATGGGAGTTTGGTGGGGATAGATGCATCACACATGTGTACCTGAGCGCATGGCATGAGAGAGAAAGGACTGGGTCCCCAAGGGCCAAGTATGAGGAGGTTGAACTTTGGGCAACAACAGATGCTAAGGACTAAGACAACAACTTTGGGTGTATAGATTCTCATCTGAAGGTTTTACTGAAAATAAAAATAAAAACTGTAGATGCCATAAGGCATATATTCTCAATGTCAAAACAATAGCTTAACATTTAGGAGAGCTCTCTAAATTCGCAATGCTGGGGCCAGAGAGATGGCTCAGTGGAATAAGCGCTTCCCTGGCAAAAGGAAGGGCCTGAGTTCAATCCCCAGCTCTGCAAAAACATTACAAAAATTAAATAAATGAATAAAATAAAAAATAAATTCACAGGGCTAAATTCACATTGTTTTTCATTGTTTTGCTTCTAAATTGTTTTATTTATTAAAGGTGACACTGAACAAATTAAGAATTTTCCTGTCCCCTCACTTTTATCAACTAAATGCAGATGATGCTCATAAATTCGTTTTATCTGTAATTTTCTCATTTTTCTAACTCTATTTCACATCATAAGCTCACTTATCCTGGGTAGATTTCTTTCTCTTGACTATACTATGGGCCCTCACTCACTTCCAGGAAACCCTGCCTCTCTTCCCTCTCGTCCCTGCTGCTCTTTTGCCTCATGTGAGCTAGTTTTCCTGACACAGAGAAGTTCCTTGTTCCTACAGCTTTGGAGGTTGTGAAAGCACGTTCCTTACTTTTCTCTTAGTTTTCATGAATAAATAGTATTGCAAAATTCATTCTGTGAGGTGAGTCTTCCAAATGATGCTTCACATGTTCATTTTCACCCATTTTCCATACAAAGATGCTGCTGACAGGATTAGCTGGGTCGATGGCTCTGGACTCAAGCTCATTTTCTTTGAGGTGCCTCAATTATGCCAAGTCAAGTCATTATCAGGCCTTCAACTACTGCTCTACAAACAGGACATAGTGTTATTTACAGTTGCTCTCCTGTGGGTCAAGTACATTCACCTAATGTGGTGTGTACACATGTTCGATGCCCAGGGAGTTCCCCCTCCAGCTTGTCCTTCATCTTGGCCCATAGGACATCCTTTTGGGGATGGAAACCTTCCCCGTGCTGGGCAGGCCTGCCAGCTCTACTTTGCTTTTGTGGAAAAACTAGTCATCTCCCACGGGTAGAAGAAAGACATTGACAGAAGGACTAGTGAGAAAGTCCCAAGTGCAGTGGAGACCGTGTGTGAGGCTTTGCAGCTTCAGGTGGTGTAGTGCTTGACTTCTGAAAGTACAGAGCAGAAAACAGGAACAGGAAGAAGACCTCTGTAGAAGATCTGTTGGCTTCCTGATTCTTAAAAAGCAAACAAGCTGGGGTATGCAGGGGACGCAGTGTGTTTCTCAGTAGATGGACTTTCTCTCTCTCTCTCTCTCTCTCTCTCTCTCTCTCTCTCTCTCTCTCTCTCTCTCAATCTCTCTCCCTTCCTTTCTTTCTTAGAATAACACATTTATGAAGCATTGTACCAGAATTAGTCCAGCCGCGTAGCTCAGCAGACTAAACGACCTGCTTAGGCAGAGTACAGCGGCTAGGGTTCGATCCTCAGGCATGCCATGCCAGCCCTGCCCCCAGGGTGCAATGAGATGGTGATTGAGACTGGACGTGGTGATGTGCACCTGTAATCCCAGCACTTGGCAGGCTGTAAACAGAATCATTACAAGTCCAATCTACAGAATGAGACCCTGAACACCTGGTAGACCCTGCCCTAAAATATAGAAAAATAAAAGAAAGAAAGAAAGAAAGAAAGAAAGAAAGAAAGAAAGAAAGAAAGAAAGAAAGAAAGAAAGAAAGAAAGAAAGAAAGAAAGAAAGAAAGAAAAATGGTGACATGGAAGAATACATGATTACAAGTACACCTTGCTTTCTCCTATCCCCACCTTTCAAAGCCATGAATTTGCTGTGACCACCGCACCAAAGTCTCACAAGTTACAGGACAGTGTTTAAAATGATGGTAATCTATTTCTTCACAGCTATAGAGGCTGGAAATGTGCAATCCAGGTGTCCACGGGCTGTTCCATCCAGGGCACCTGTGCACGTGACGTCTGTATGTCTGGCAGACTGGGGCTCAGTGACCCACCAATATGATCTCAGCCTTTTTTGTCATATGTCTTCTCTCCTGCATCTCTGAGCTCAACATGTTTCTTATAAAAACTCTGGTCACACAGACCTGCTCCAATATAATACATCCTCATTTTAGTTTGCTTACACCTGTGAAGATCTTAGTTCCAAATAGGATCAAGTTCACAGAGTTAGAGCTCTAACATGATCAGGATTTAGTCTGGGAAGGAGAAGAGAGTCAGGGAGAGCACTCCAGCTTGTAACACCAGGTGTGTAAAAACATCCCGTATACTTAGCAACCCTCAGAAGTTCCGGGGTATGGGTAGAAGAGGGGGAAACCTGGGGGTCTGGAAATGCAAAGATGCTCACCACCAGTATTTGCTTAAACCGTGGCCACACACGTGGGGAGACCCTGAAAGTGCATTTGGTCTTCTAATTCTTATCTAGTGCAGGGAAGTGTAAGCAGTAAGTGACAGAGTTCCTGAGAGAAAATGACATGCGAGCACTGTGCTACCTCGCAGTGAGGTAACATTTGCGAGCTTCCTCTGTACTTTTGAGGGGGATCATAGAGGTAGATCCCTCAAAGAGAATTGTCTTAAATGAGTAGTAAGGGAGAAGACCAGGTTGATTTCTGATTGCATCTTTCTCCACTTTTTTGTATTTCATAGATCTCAAGAAAAGCATACATTTAGTTTAATAGTTAAAGGTGTTTATAACTAGCCTGATGTTAGAGTCAATTGGATAATAGTTTTGGAAATAGAGAATTACCTATCAATGCATTGTATTAAGTGCCTTCTAGATTTTCAATAAGATGTGATTTGAAAATATTATTTAAGTAAGAATAGTTAACTTCCTTGAAATAGTTCCGTTTCAACTGACTAGACACACTGCTATGTGGAGAGGGTCAAAACTGGGGAAATTAAAGGCAGGGCTTGTTCCCTAGGAATGCCAAATCCTATTAGACCAGGCAACTTCCTGGGCAGCATTGGGGCGGGCTCCTTGTGTCTTGCCTCCCTTTGCAGAAATCTTCTATTTATCCTCCATGTTTGTCTCATTTTCTGGTAATTCTATTCCTGCTTCTACATTTGCTAAACTGGGTCACTTTTGCCCTTCAGTGTACTTTCAAGTTTCTATAATGTCCACACGTGAGTTAATGTGCATTGTCATGTTTGAACACCTGCAATGAAAGTTTCATTTTACTTTTTTTTTTTTTTTTTTTTTTTTTTTTTTTTTTTTTTTTTTTTTTTTTTTTTTTTTTTTTTTTTTTTTTTTACTGAATAGTTATTTTTAAGAACAAATCACAAAGATTGTGAAGTGCATCCTTCTACTGGGATACAGTGTGTTTCTTTGAAATGTAACTTCCTGCATAGCTTGTCCTAAAGTTATTCTCTTCATAATCTAGAACACCCCATCTTCAGTGTGTGTGCATCCACCTGAAACATGAAGAAAGTGAGTCATCTTTGACTATATTTAAATATCGTGTGTTTCTACCACAGTTCTGGCAGGTGAAACCTGAAGTTCATTTATTAGGCATTTGCTAGTATACCTTGCACACATCATGCAGAAATACTTCACGGGTGAGTCCCAGGAGCATTTACTCATGTACGTCCCAGAGGAATGCTGGGAGTTCAGTTTGGTCCCACAGGAATGCTGGGAGTTTGGTTTGATGGACATCTACTAGGGTCCAGCATCTGTGCTGGAAAAGGAAATCCAAGTTACCTAAAGGGTTGCCTCCAAATCACTCGGTCTGTGGCACTGCCAACTCTAAAGGATTGCATGGTAAGAATATCAAGAAGATTGCAAGTTAGAGCCCAGCTTGGAGAATTTACTGACTTAGTAAGACTATCTTAAAAAAGAACAAAGTAAGAAATATTAAGTAGATCAATAAAAAGAGATCTGTGAATGTAGCCTAGAGAGGCCTTGGGTCCAGGCCCCAGTTCAATCCTACAGAAAAAGACTATTCATAAAAGCCAGAAAGCCAGGTGGCATCTTCCTAGGTACATGGGGTCAGCCAGGTGGCCAGAGCTGCTGGTCAGTCCTCTGGGACTCTGGAAGCCTTTGCCATTCCCGCTGCCAGCCATGTGGCGTCTTTCCTTGAGGACTGTCCTCCTCCCTCACCTTACCTCTTATTTTGATTGATTTCTTCACCTTTACAGTTTGATTTTTGCAAAACTCACCTCGATCCCAATATAAGTGTTAAAATTTTTCTTCATATATGCGAGCTCCCAGAACATGAAATTACCTTGCTGACAAGATCCAATAGGTTGGTGACTAGGAATAAGGCACACTAAGGTGGTCAGAAATGTGGAGCTCGCACACCTGGGTCTGTTGCAAATCAGTCCAAAAAGGAGAAGACATTTGCACTAGCATACTTGAAATAAATAAAAGATGAAACAAAAAGGTTTCTTGCTTAATAAGAAATCTGGATGCACAGTGGCCAGGCAGCAGGCATCCAGAGAAAGACAGCCATAGGAGTGGTGCACATGGGTATTATGCCCTGTTCTGGTGGCGCTGCTGAGCTGAGAGGAGGTCAAACTGCACTTCATGCAAAGGGGCCCAGCCCTTGGCCCAGGTTTCCGAACAATTCTGCCTTAGAGTGGAGGAATGCAAGGCAGACAGCGGGAGGGCTCAGGGGCTGTGTTAACTGAACAGCTAATTAGATACTGAAGAATGTTTTCTCAAGACCATTGCTAATGTTGGGTGCCTTTTGTGTTTATGGCAGCTTTATGATGGGATACTTTAATCTGCGATTAACTTCCATGAGTTTCAGGCATAGGGTTGGATATTATGTACTTTAATTTTGCTTCCAAAGATAACATTCAGTGGAAGTTTTTTTTAAAGCAATTTTATCTTTACAAAACGGCTGGTTAAATCTTAATTTAAAGTGGCTGTGGAATCTTTTGGTTTCCTTAGATAAAGGACGATGTGCTACATTTAGAACTTTGTAATATCATTATAAGAAATACGAAAGATAAAAAGTTACTGTGTCTCGCTTCCCTGTAGTTTGCACCCACTTTAGTCTTGAATTTAACCTCCATCTACTTTAACTGTATTAAACATTTAGTTGATCCTTTAATATGCCATTTTTAAAACTTGAGTCTATGGATCCCTGAAAAAAGTGGCCCTCTTAATTTTACATGGAAAATAGCACATGATAATTTCAGTCTCATAATTTTAAAATTTCAAGCAGTGCATTGTTACATGGCTGGGGAGAAGCGTAAATGAGGAGAAGCTTCTATACCTTTGCCAAAACTGTTGCAGGAAGTCCCCATCATGCTGTAATTATTCTTCTGTTCTGAAAAGTCTCTCAGAGAGACAGTGGTCTCCACCATTCCATTTTCTAACTTATTAAGCAGTCTACGGTGAATTGAGAGTTTCAGTTCCAGGTCATGGCTGTAATTACTACCTGCAAAAATCTCTGTTGCCTTTCATTAAATAGACATAATATGTAATTGAGGCTGCAGGCTGTGAGCACACAGCACTCTGGCATGCAGAATTGTCCACGTGCATAGAGGAACACCGACAGTACCTTCCGACAATGAAGCAGACCATCAAAAAAGTACATATTTAATTTAAATTTTGACTTTAATCGTAGGTGATTAAATATGCATCTGTGCATGTTCCATTAAATGAGGACATTAAGTTAAATAAATGCACCATAAAGGGAGGAAGGGGAAAAAAGAAAACCTGCTGCAATGTGACATAAATAGATAAAAATCTATCATACATTAGCACATTTCACGGTGTCTTCATTCCCGTGTAGCTTCATGTAAAGGGACAGCGGGTGGCTCAGGCGGTCAGATACCTCTGGTTCGTGGGCTGGCGTGACTCCTGCCTGAGCCTGCGCAGTACAGGGACTGAGAAAACATCCGGGTGGCCTCTGCCCGGGTCGCAGCCCCACCGCTCTGCTCCTGGCAGAGTACTTATCTCTCTGACCACCGTGAAACTACTAAGAGCAGAACTACAAAGGGATCAGCCCTTTCTGTCTGGATCTCTTTGAAAGTTGCCACCTTTCGGTTAGCTTTTAAGGGAAGTCCAAGATATTAGGGATCAGAAAATAAAGGAAAATTCTCACTGAAACATCACTTGCTGTTAGTTCTTTCATGGGAAAGGGGAATCTGGCCTTGTAGAAAAGCAGGACCTTGTGGTGCTAGGACTTAACCACTTACTGCCTGTTTGAGTCGGTGTGAACAGCTTCAAGGGAGCAACTGAAAACTCTGAAAATACGGAATGAAACAAAAGCCGCCTGGAATTTAAAAGAGGAGAGTGAACGTATTCTTACTATTTTTAAATACTCTTCCTTTCTGTATCTGGAAAGTGCTTTGCAACAACTTCTTCTGCTTCCCAACCCAAATGTGCCCAGAAGAGACACATGCATCAATGCTCATTCTCTTCGTTCTTATTTATCCTCAGGAGCAGCATTCCTGCATTGCTACTGCTAATATTTATTTCCAAGGGGATGGAGAAGAATGGCTCACTTTGCAAAGTGTCAGTTGTCAATAAAAAGTACAGCCCACTGGATTCACTTTGATTCCCAAGACAGCACATCCAGCTTGAAGAAAACAAATTTGACATTCGAAACAGCTTTGAATCTTTATCAACACCAAGGCAAGTAATTGTAAGAAAGTAGTTGGGGAAACAAGAGAAAAGTATTAGTTATAATTTGAGCACTTATGCCCAGTTTTGAACAGTATTATTTCGGGGCAACTCTGAAAATTTGTAGAGTTTGCATGTAATCCTCACCGACATACAGCGACTGGCTTGAACTTGCCAAGGGCCCTATCTGAGATTATTGAAAGGGTGTTAGCAATTTCAGAAATCTCTAGAAGGTCACAAGAGCCAGGCTCTGCCCATAGACAGACTTCAGGACGAGGGACAAGAACCATGTGACAGCCAAACTTCACAAGAGAGGGTC
This sequence comes from Ctenomys sociabilis, assembly GCA_004027165.1. Lineage (NCBI taxonomy): Eukaryota > Metazoa > Chordata > Mammalia > Rodentia > Ctenomyidae > Ctenomys > Ctenomys sociabilis. The sequence continues at coordinate 17,744 of PVKA01007515.1, read as the reverse complement.
CACCACTGCTGGCCCAGGCCTGGTGCTTGACCCGGAGGAACACCACTGTGGTGGGGTGATCCAGCATCTGGCATCCCCCGTGTCACCTGCTCACAGCACAGCTGGTTGACACGCACCGGGCACATCTGGATCCTCAGTGTTAGTGAGACCTGCAGGGGGAGGTGGAGGCTCTATGGCAGAGGTTACCGTGTCTTTCCACTGCCACTGGAGATAGCGAAGTGAGGATTTCGGATTTTCTTAATTTGTATAAGAAATATGTGTGTAGATTCAGGTGGAAGAAAGAATGCTCAGCATATATATATATATATATATATATATATATATATATATATATATATATATATATATATATATATATATATATATATATATATATATATATATATATATATATATATATATATATATATATATATATATATGTAATCATTGTAAATGACAGATACATGCCAATTAAGCTTAAAAATGTAAACATAGAAGAAGAAAGCCAGAAATGTCACTGCTGGGTATTGAAGAAGCCCATTTGTCCACCTTGCAAAGAAACTGACTGCTCAGAAGGACAGATAATGAGTTTCATCTCCTGTTTAAGTCCCTTGTCCCTTCCTTATCCCTGAGAATCTGAGTCCTTATTCCTATTGTGTCTACTTTCAGGACAATTTGTCCTGCTCAATTTTATGATGTGCACCTAAGTATCTGTGCAAGTGGATTTCCAGCCATGCTGATGGAGTCTCCAGAGACAAGGCCACCAATCATGGGGCCAAGGGGCGCTGCAACCTCTACGACCTACCCGTCTTACACACTTCAATGTCACATGTCTGCACAGCAAAGGCCCTCCTCCAACTCCCTTGGTAGGGCCAGTGAGGCCCAGGGATGATTGCCCAGTGAAATGAGCCAGTCACAGAGAATAAATATTGCACAATTCCACAAATATGAGCTCTCTAAAACTGTGACATTCATAGAAACATTTTCATAAATAAAAGTCTCCCCGTTTAAAATCTCCTTGTAGCATAGCGATGGTGTGGTTTGTGCTCAGTACGCAAGTACTGCATGGGCAACACCGAGGCAGGAGCAGCACGGTACTGTGTGGAATAGAAATGTGCAGTCATGGTGACACAGTGACTTCCCCTTGGCTGACATCTCTGGGCCAAGCTATTTTAAACTGGAAGGTATACGGATGCATAGGACATTTTAATATGAGAAAATAATGGCATTACATGTTTGTTACTCCTCAAAAGACTAAGCATTTAGGTGATTCAGTTAGTTACGATAAAATTAAACAATACGTTATACACTAAAATTTTGAAATTTTCTGGAAACATGAGACTTTTGTATATTTTATTGAATATATTTAACAGATCCTGTGTCTTACAGCTTGCATATGAGATATTCAAATCCGAAGAAACTATCAAGAAAGGTGTATATTAATAAATCAGACTTCTGATGAATATCCACCTTTTATTTATGATGATCAAAAGTTAATCACATAAGAATTTTAATTTAAGGATATTATTTCACAAATACAAGTGAAAAATAACTTAGAATATAACTTTTATTTGCGTTTTGAAGTAGTACTTTTGAAGCAGAATAATCATGGGAATATATTTAGTAACAAGAAGAAACCAATTTAAGTAGCATGCTGATTACATTCTGTTTGAGTACAAATCATATAAATAATAACAATGATGATTTATTGTTTTATAGTACTCTTTAATTTTCAAACTTTGTACAGCTATATATTTGCTATACTAGTCCTATGAATTATGCAGGGAAGATAATCTCACTTTCTTTTTATAAATGGAATAGCTGAGAACTCAACAAATTTTGTAATTCATCTTAGGATGTATGGCTGGTTACTGATAAACTGGTCACTAGGAAATTGCGGATGATTTCGGCCATTGCTTCCCAGTTCTGAAGTTCACTGGTAGTTTCAGGATTCATCCTGTTCTCTAAGAGCTACTATTGCAGTTCTACTTTGTGGATTTATAGAAAATTTTATCCTGCTTATAGAAAACCTTTTGCTAAGAGATTTTAGGAAGGAAATAATTTTAGGATACTTATAGATAGCCCTGAATCTCCAGGTCTCCCAGAGATGAGACTTCTAAAAGACAGTAATGTTTTTATTCTCCTGCTCTTTCCTTAAAAGAAATCTAGGTACACAATACATGTGATATCACTCCTGTGGTAGAAGGATCTCTGGGCTGAGTAAAGCCTAGAAACAGAAAAATTTAGGGGTGCATAACAGCTTCATATTAAAGGCAAATACTCTCCAACTTCTGTTGGTACAGCCTCGTGGCACAGCTTCCTCCTGCCAGTCATGTGTTTGGGATTCTCATTGCTGGTGTACTGAGCAGCACACAAGATTGCATTCAGGAGTTAGAATTTGCTCACATACATAGTGCATCTCCCTGGTTTGGTGTGCTCTTCCCTCTCCTCCCTAACCCAAACTCTTTCCATTTCTACAAACACTACCTCCCCATTTCCTACCATCTATTTAGATAGAGCTTTAAATTGTTCATATTAGGGCTGACCAAATAGCTCAGCAGATCAAAGCACCTGCAAGTAGGCTCAGGAGCCAGGGCTTCCATCCTCTGGCCTGTAGTTCCAGACCCGCCCCTGGGATACTCTGAGATGGCAATTGAGACTGAGCATGGTAGTGAGCGACTGTAATCCCAGCTCTTGCAAGACTGTAAACAGCTGGATCACTATGAGTCTGATCTACTAGTGAGACCTGTAAACACACAATGAAACTCTATTTAGTTGTTTTGTGTTTTGTTTATAAAAATATCTGTGTTGGTTAAGCTTGATTGTGTTAGCTTGATTGGATTTTTTGGGCCACTCAGCCAAAGCTGATGGAGGGGTCTCGTTCATGCAGATTCTATTCTGATTGGTGTTAGTTTTCATGTAAATGTGGTCTAAAATAGTTGTCTGGTCATTTTATGAACCTTTGGGAGAAATCTTCTCCTTGCATTGCTGTGAGCTGAGATTCCAGTCTACATTTGGGGTGCAGTCAGAGGTGCCCTGGCACGTGAGGGGCAGCAATACAGAAGCGAGAACGGCATCTAGTGTAGACCCTGAGCTCAGATCTTTTGAGAAGTACTTTGTGGCATTTACAATCTAAAATAATTTCATGGTAACATAATAGATTACTAATTTTACTAAAGTTCATATTAACTAAACATGTTTTTCCAAGAGATCTCAATTAAAAGTAAGAGAAAATCTATTACTCTGGTTTAATAATCATAGTACCTCGAGGAAAATATCAATAAAAAGCAAAGTAAAAAACATACTTTGGTTTACAGAGAAAGTTTTTTTATTGTTATTATCGTTTTTTTTCATTTGTTCTTGTTCTTTTTTTTTTTTTTTTTTTTTTTTGTGGAACCAGGAATTGAACTCATGCCCTTGAGCTTGCCGGGAAGTGCTTATTCCACTGAGCCATCTCCCTGGCCCTATTATTGTTCTAAAGTCGTCAAAGTAATTGTTTCCCTTGTTTACACTGCTTTTAATTTTTAAGATGAGTATTGTCACCCAAGTAAGTTCATTTAGTTTAGACTGTGCTGAGCCTTTCTTACGTGCAATCTATATAAATTGCCTAAGAACCAATCATAAATATTATATGTCATTATTTTCCATTTGGAACCCTGTCTCTGAAAGGGAATTTATACATCTGAAACACATTTTTAGGAACCAATTTTCGGCAATCTGATTTCTCATGTGAACTGAATTGCAGAGGTTAATCAGGAGGGAAATCCAGATCTGCCACCAACACTAGAACACAGGGATTATTTCAATGCACCTCACTCATAATCTTGGCAGCTGTGACAGTGTCACAGGTCACCCCCGCTGCTGGACAGCCATGGAATGGTGCCTGACTGGGAGGACCCGAAGAGAGGCTGGGTGAAGGATGTGCCTCGTGCAGGTTTAGGGCCCAGATACTGGGGTTCACAAAGACTTGGGGTCAGATCTCAGCCTGGTGGATGACTGAGTATCCCTGGCCATGCTGCCTAATCTTGCAAATATTTGCTCCCCATTTAATCACCTAAAGAATCCTTCTGCTGAAGTTGGCAGTCAGCAGGACTGGAAACATTGTTTGTAAGGGCTCCGCATGCCTGCCCTGGCCTTGGAGGTTTTGGGCTCAGCTTTGCGATGTGGGAGTTTTGGTGAGAAGATTGATGCTGTGCTCAGGGCTCCGGTGCACCCTGCATGGTGCTCCGTGTCCCCTTTCACAATACACTGCAGCTGAGCTGCAGCCTGGAGTCCGGTTCCTATGCGTCTGTCAGCTGTAGATGTCTGCAGCTCGTGGTTCCCGGCCTTGGTCAGGGGTTTCCTGAAGACCAGCTCGGGAGACCTCTTGAAGCTCATGGGAAGCACCACTCCTTGCTCCCAAGTTCCTCTGGTGCTGGGCTCCAGGGCATGATGGGCACTAAACAGGACAGAGGCACCACTGAGCAGCTGCGGCGGCTGGTCAGCCCAGGCTGTCCAGAGAATGGGTGCACCCTGCCTCTCCAGTGCCCTGTCTATCTCTCTCTCTCTCCCCAATACATATACATGTATGTATATATTCTGTTTAACTTTGTATAATAATATACATTATTGTGTGTGTGTGTATATATATATATATATTATATCTTGTATATACATCTTTTGCATATGTAAACATAAATTTATGTAATATATACATATAGTAACCTATGTTGAATTGCTCAAAGCATGAAGATGTGAACTCCTATCTAACTATCTGTCTATCTGACTGTCTATCTATCTCTACGTCTATAGCATCTATATGTCTATGTCTACATCTATAATCATATCATTATCTATATCATCTATACAGTACATTTGTTTTATGTCTGTATCTACATCATCTGTATATCTGTCAATCATTCCGTCTCTAAGGATAGAACAGAAATAATCCATAGACACAGTCTTGGGTGTGCAATCAGAAAGAAGCCCAGGAGGCAACCTGTCTTCTAAACATTCTCCCCTGACTAGTGCTCTGCCCTTGCTGTAGGAGGTCGGAAGTGCTGCCTCCTCTTCTGTATAATGTAGCAAGTCCTACAATGCAAAAAATGCTCAGTAATTCTCTGGGGTAAGAGCCACATTCACTAGGAGGCAGGGATTTCCTCTCATGAGGGGCCCTTTCACAAGGTCTCCTGCCCTGCTTTTAAATAGCCAGCTGTCTCACCCTGTGCTTGGCAGCAGTGGCAGGCAGGGAGCTTCTCGCATCCCAGGGTGCCACAGAATCCTTGGGAGGCTCCCGCTCAGGTCTGGGCACTGCCAAGGATTGTCACTGCTCAGGAGTCACCGGGGGAAGCTGATACTGCAGTGCAAGCGAGCTACATGGAACTCAGCTGATTCGGTACTGAAATGAGGAAGCAGTGCAGTCCATTCACCTGAAGCTGTGAAATCCAAGTCGTGCCGCTGGATGCACAACAGCATTAAGTGGTGTGGTTTAGCTAGAATTCAGTTTATTTGTACAGGGAGGAAGTAATAGTGTCCTTGTGCACAGGTTATTGTGTGGTGTGAACAAGGCAATCACTTCTTGTAATGCCAACACACTACGTGAATTCAGTAGATTATGTCAGGGCTCTCCAAATAGCTCAGTGGATTAAAGCACCTGCAAACAAGAGCAGGGGCTAGGGGTTCAGTGCCCTGGCCTGCAGTGCCAGCCCCGCCCCCGAGGTGCACTGAGATGGCAGTTGAGACTGGGTATGGTGGCACATGCCTATAATCCAAGCTCTTGGGAGGCTATGCACAGGCGGATCACTACGAGTCTGAACTAGTAGTGAGACCCTGAAACCCTATAGACCCTTCCCTAAAATAAAAAAATGTATGTCAAAGGTGAAAGCAGATGTGTAAGTTGTTTTATAGGTGAGATATAAATATCATCAGTCTGTAGTGTCACAGCACCACTTGATCTGTACCCTTTAATGTGACTCCAGTTTATCGACAGCTCCCTGCTCACTGAGTTAAGCCCACCGAATCCACTCCCTAAAGCACTTTTGGGGTCTTCACATATAGATAAGCAGAAGGTCAAGAGTGTATGACACACTGCAAGGTCAAATCTCTTTCTTGAAAGTTTTCAACTGGAACACTTACTTATATCTTGGAGACACATATGGATACATAGAGTGAGTTTTTTTCCAGAAAATTTTATTTATTTTAATTTTCATTTTTGTTTTGCTTTTAAATAGTCCACAATGTGCTCTCTAAAATTGTACAAATGCTGAATTGCTCATGAAAAGCTCTTAACTAGACTTTATTCTTTATATTAAGTATAAAAGTACAGCGAATTGTATTTATTGCACAGTTCTCATCATGGACTTACTTTTAACCCATTGTTATGCAACAGTACTCAGTAATATTTTTAGTCATGTTTTCATCATTTCTGTAATTTATAACCATTCTGCATTTTAATTTAGATATAAGAAAACCCTTTTTGTACCTTTTCTGTCCATTTATCCTAAATGTTTTTAAATAAAACAAAACCCAAGGCAAACGTTTTGCCTGGAAAACTTGAGAAGTTTGATTTGTTCCACCTCCTTTCATGCAATTTAATTTGAGTTTCTTGCCCTCGTGGTCTAGAATGTGAACTTGCTTTTAAAGAGATCACATTGGAAAAGCCACCTAAACACAGAAAATTCAATGGTTTCCTTACAGAAGAAACCCTGGGGAAAGAATTAGTAGGAATTATCCCATGGGTGCGTCTGCTACTAGATTTTTATGCTTGAATTCCTGTCATTTGGCAGAGATCAATGGTTCTCTTTGCTCTGCACAAGAGCAGAGGATACAGGGGCAAACTCCAAGTGATCAGGACCCTGAGGGTGGATTAAGCGCGTTGCTGTCATCGCTGCAACATGTGCCCTGGAAGTACCACTTAGCTCTGGAAAGAAAGGACTCTGTTCAGCAAAGCTTTAATTTAAAATAGACACAGGTGACAGCTCTATTATTTTTGCACATTTAGAAGCATCCACAGCTGTTTTTATTTATCTCAGTTGTATATGCACCATTTGTTGTAATTATTAGTTTCTGATGTATTTAAAAATAAATATTCCAGATGCCTATCAAGGCTAAATTAAATTAAACAAATCACACATTTCACCCTCACCCTATTTGCCTCTGCTTTGCTGCAGGAAATTGCCACAACTTGAATTCGTACTTACTTCATCTTGGCAAAAGTGTTTTTAATGTGGTCCTAAATTCCCTGTTTGTGCCTTCTCAATATACTACTGATACATTTTTCCTCTCTATTGACCACAACAAAATAAAAACTTCATTCTCAGTTTCTTACATACATATAAAATAATTTTTAATTATGTTTAGTTACAGGGAACAGAAAAAAAAATATTTTCAGAAGAATGAGGCCCAGCAAAACAAGAAATCTTCTAGCTTCTCCATGGACAGTTGGTGTCACACGTCTAACTTGGAGTTTGTTCAATGGTTGGATCACCATTGGTTCACTCTGTTTTACATGGAGAAAAAAAATCAATGACTATAGCAATAGCTGCAGCACTGGTAGCATAGGAAGAATCCTGGAGGAAACAAGGGACCATGACATTCGGAAAAGAAGAAAAGTGATATAACAAAATGAAGGGAGAGATTAAGAAGACGAAATTGCAGGATTTTATAAAATAAAGTGGATTTGCAAGTTGAAGAGGTCATAACTGAAAATATGAGGAAGGCTCACTATTTGTTCCCCTGATTATACAGACATTCCTTTGGGAAAAAAAGGAGAGGTCTGGTGGCAAACCTGCGTGGCTTGGCATTTGTGGGAGAGGATTTCTTTTAAAATGCAAAGAAAGCGCAATGTACAGCACTGCAGGGAGGTGGCCAGCTTATCAGCCCAACAGTGTCCTCTCCAGCAGGGCCGGGACAACATCAGCCTTGGCTCCTTTGAGATCTCTGCAAGTTCATTAACGATGAGCAGGCTGGAAAAAGGTGCATAGCAACGACTCCAAAAATATTTGAGAAAATTAAGCAACTGCTCAAGAATGTAGGAGATGAAGTTTAAATTGTTCAGTATGAAATGTAAAATTCTAAGATAGAAGGGTAATAAATAGTGAAGAGAGACTGTTTTTCTTGGAAGTAAAGACTGCAATGACAGAAAAAAAATAGTTTTAGCAAGACAGTCACATAAGGCTGGTTTTCATTTTTATTACATTGATTATATTTTTTAAAAATTACATCACTTTGATTTATCACTTGAACATGGATAGCATTAAGATGTATTTCTGAATTAAATATTTGCTATCATCAGAGAGCTTTGGTGACTCAGAAGCGCTGCAGGCCAAACCCTTCTCTAGGAGCATAATCAGATCAGTATCGCCTGGCTTTGAGTAGAGAAACTGCTAACTGGCTTTCTTTTTCATAACTCTTATCTTTTTCATCTTTTCTTCCATTCATTGTGAGGAACTCTCCTAGAAGCGTTTTATTTTCCCCAGTACGAAAGTTTTACTCACCGCTTACTCCCCTCCATGAAATGCCATGAAGCCACTCAGCTGAGGCCCACGTGCTGGCCGTGGAGAGGCCAGGCCCTGAGGTGCGTTAGGGCTTCGGCTCACTCACCAAGCACCGCAGCCACCTGATCAGCTAAACACGCAGTGCTTTAGCCCCTTCATGTGTACATTTTGGGGGTGGGACATATGACAGGTGATAATAGAGGTTAGTAGCTGTAATGCTAGTTAAAACCCTGGAAAATACAAAGTGACACATTTTAATAATTGTTGAGGGTACTTCTTAATAACACCTACTCTTCTAAATGAACGCTTTTGCAATTGCATGGAAGTCAAAACATGGTATCAGTTTTTCACCCAACTTTTTATAAAAGCTGTCTAGAGTTTCCAAATGTGTATTAACTTTTAATTTCAATTCTGGATAAATATTTTAAGATGTAATAAGTTCTGGCAAATCTTTATACTGAGTATTATTCCTTTATGAATGATTAAGGAAATGAACTGAAATTTCTCTGGCTCTGTTGGATGGTGTCTTTTCTTCTTCAACCTTCTCAGGTCAAACACATTCAGTGCACCTGGGAAGAGAAACACTCCTTATTATTATTGTTTTGCCTCTTCTCCAAACTCCAAGCCAACAAAGTTTGACTGAACACAAATTAGCAACCCATTCATTTTTCGACCTTGGGCCCAGTCCGGTGTCCTAATTCTTTCCTGGATGAGTTGAGTTTCAGTGACTGTTACAATACGCCAGCATTGGGAGCTTTGCGAGCCAGTCACTTGAGTTCAGAGTTTGCAGCCTTAAGAGCCTGACACTGACAGGGGCTCAGCCTCCTGAGGACTTCTGGGCAGAAGATGTCAAGGTGGGAGGAAGGTGTCTGAGTGGAGCTTGTAGGGAGGGCGTGGTTCTGCTTTTTGTAAATAACCCTCCCTGAAAGTGAGCGACAATTCCCACATACTCACCTTGTAGCACGCCCACTGCTAAAAGCTCCACATGACATCCTTCACCTCAGCATTGAGACTAAGCCTCCAATAGGTGCACCCTGGGGGGCCAGCCAAAGCCTGTCCACCGGCCCCTTCTACATGGCACCAGAGCCCTTGCTGTTGGGGATACTGGATCACACTTGCTTCCTTCTCATTCATATTTCCTTCCTGTGAAATTAAATTTAGCTTCAGTCTATTTTATAGCAAATTATTGAAAGCAGGACACTTTCATCTAAGGTAGATCCCTTTCTTCTGCCAAAACAAACTGTTTATAAGAATGTATTTGACCAAATCCCTTTGAGTAAACCTCAGATCTAAAGGAACACCATCTCCTTTCGAAGTGTTAGAACCTCCAGATAGAAACAAATAAGATAAGAAAAAACAGACACATGTTAAATAATGGAACAGCAAAGGAGATACTTTATGGAAATTAACTCACAAGATAATAATTTGAATTTGACAAGGTGATAATTAAAGTCCCCAGATATAGTCCTTCCACATCTGTATGCCTTTCAGTAAAGTTGGTTAGCATATTAACTACTGTTAGAAAATTCCAAAAAAAAGTCATGGATCTAAGAGTGCACATTATTATGCACCTCAATTTGTATAATAAGTACAACAAAATGCAGTGCATATGGCATTCCACACGAGGCACTGATCTTAGTTACTGACATAGGAGAGCCTCGGCAAGGCTTCTAGATGACAAATTTTGTCTTCAAATATTCAACATGGCACAAGTTGCCATGTTACACAACTCCAAAGAAAATTCGTATGTCTTCAATGTCTTTTAAGAGTAATACATTCGTATTTGGAATGACTGGAATTATTTTTAAGTATATATGTTTCCACATACATATAAATAAGTACTTATTATAACCTGTGTATTTACTTTTGTCCTTTTTTTCCTCCAGGGGAAACAAGGACTTCTTGATCTATGAGAGGACATAGAAAATATGTAACCGTGAAGAATTAAAAAGACAGAGAGAAAAATCAATGAGTGCTACTAGTTCTAATTTCAAATTTTAAATGGAAACTTCTTAGTGCTCTTCTTTATAATTAGGTTTAATTATGCATGCGTTTTCATTTAGACATTTTCACGAGAAAAAAATTTAAATGTGATTACAATAAGAGAGAGGAAGCAAGTCCAGACCTGCCGGCTGTGCCCCACAGTGTGGGCTGCGCGTGTCTCACCTGAGAGCGCCCTTGGACCTGGCTGGTCAGTGCAGGGCACTTTTTCTGCCATAGGAAATACAAATAGAAGAGGTGAGCGATCAGGCAGAGTGGCAGGTGGTCATTTCTTACCTACGAAAACCTGAGCAAGAATCCTGAATTAAGACGTTCAACAGTGCAGCATCACAGGATGGATCTCTCAACTACACTGATATTTTTATTTTTATGTAAGTAAAACAAAGGCTGGGAATGACATGGCCAGGTGTGAGTATGCTGCAGACTGCTCCACCGGCAGGGAAAGGAGCCTTTGCTCCTTAGGCCATGGTAGGTACAGTTTAGCTATGAAAGTGTCCCTCAGAAGTTCATGTGAAGACTGAGCTTATGGCAGTGTTGGGTGGTGGTGACCCTTTAAAAGCCATGTCATTGCCCGTGGGCTGCTGAAGGTGACATTGGGAATTCATTGTCTTCCTTTCTCTGTCTGTCTCTTTCATCTTTCCCCTCCTTCTAGTTACCTAAGTGAACATCTTCCTCTGCCATAAATCCCCCATGATGCTTTGCTTCAGCCCCAAAGACAACTGGATTGGGAAACCATTGACCGGAGCCTTTGAAACTGTTAACTGAAACAGATCTTTTCTCCTATAATGTTGGTTATCTTAGCAGTTTTGTCATAGTAATAATGCAAAGCCAGCTAGACAGGATGACCAATATGAAAGCAGATTTTCCCTGTCAGAAATGACAGGGAAAAGGAGAGAAATGAAGTACATTTACAAAAGGAGGATCACCTGAGAGATAGCTTTCATATGAAGCTGTACTGAAATGGACCAAAGTGCTGTAGTCAATTTAGAACTTTTTTTTTCAAAAAGCTAAAAATAGGGCCAGCCAGATGGCTCAGCAGATTAATGCACCAGCTTAGGCAGACTCAGGTGCCCAAGGTTTGATTCCAGGCCTGCAGTACTGGCCCCACCCAGGGCACAGTGAGAAGGCAACTGAGACTGCGTGTCATGGCCCATGCCTGTAATCTCAGCGCTTTGGGAGCCAGGGAGGCTGAAAAACAAGAGAATCACTGCAAGTCCGATCTGCATAGAGTCCCTCTAGACCCTTTACTAATTAGACACATAAAAAGAAAAAGGTAAAAACAATAATCAAAACTAGGAATATGGGGCAAGGATAAAGTCTGATGTAGGATGCGGGGTGTTCTGATAAGCAAGGAAGAATGGCTACTGAACAATGAAGAAAGTGTGTGCATTAAGGTGGAGGACCAGGTCACTCAGAGAAGAAAGGCCACTCCTTTTCAGCAGGTAACAGGAAATCTCCTCTGCCTCCCTGGCTGGGGCTGTGGTGAGGATTCTGTGACATGCAAATACAGCTCACTCATCCCACCCCACAACGAAGGGAAGAATACACCCATGGCTTGTGGCTTATGACTCATGTTTTATGTCTTTCGATCCTCTGAACAAAAATCTCCCAAAGACACAGACACAATCCTCTTTCTTGGTTTTTAATGACCTATGATGGAATGAGTCAATTTTTCAGTGTTCAAAATTAATCACAAATTAATGTAATTTTTAAAAAAATGATTACTTCGAAGTGAAAAAGGAATAAGACAAACTTTACAAAAAGAATAAAATGCAAAATGTAAGTGATCATATTTTTAAATGTTGTGGTAACTTGTAAAATATGACTTTAAGACTGTTACCTATTTTATTGTGCAGCAGATTAAGTATTTTTGTTTAAACTTTTAAAGCCTTGGCTCATTTGGTTTCGTACATGGTGAGATATATGAGTCTAGAATCAATTCTCTGTGTGTGGCTAGCCATGCTATACTAACTATTTTGATGTTAACCATACAAAATGTAATTATTGTTATTCTCTTTTATTTATTTGATTACAAAATTTTGTTTTATTTCTCAGAACACAAAGAAATAGTATAAAGTATGATTGAAATATAGAGTGTATGCTTAAGTTTTAAAGAGTGCCACAGTAAGTCACATTGCCAGTAAATCTTCTCAAATTCTTCCCCAGCATCCAGCATATGTCATCTACCGTTCTTCTCACTCATTGAACTAGTGCTTTTTTATATCTTTAGCTGCAGTGTCCCGAGTGCCTTGGTGCTCTGAATTGAGCCAGTATGTTTACTTCTCATGGCCGTTTTGATTTGGGGGAGCAGCTGAACATTACGTGGTGCCAGCTCCTGTGAACAGGGTGGGTGAGGACACACTGTCAAGGTTTTAGAGCCTGCCTTTCCCTGGACTGACTCTAGAGGAGCACTCACTGTATTTTTAATTACATTCCATAAAGACATGAATGAGAACTTTTAAGAACTGCTTTAGAATAGCACAAGAACAAGGCCATAAGTGTGTTTGAAGTGAGGGAGATTCTTTTAAAAAGGTATTCATTTCGATGTGTCTGTTACTGTGATATGCTTTTACAATTTGTCCTATATATTTGATTAACCTTTGCAGTCACTGATTTCCAACCCGCTGCCAACCTCACGGGCTTGTTAGATCCCCCCAGAGCCAACCCACTGAGGTTCTCGTAGAACAAGGTCCCCACTCTCTGCGCCAGGAACCAGCCCAGGACCTGTTAAATGCTAAGCTGCATACCAGGACGCAAGCAAGCAAAGCTTCCTTTCTATTTACAGCCAGTGCCTGTCACCTGCGTTACTGCCTAAGGAGCCTTTTGAGTCTCACAACAACATGAGCCCCGCAGTGCTTGCCAAGGATCTGGGTTGTCTGCTTCTCATGAGGATGCAGTGTCTGAGGATCTGTGACAGAGCTGAAGCGGTGACATCAATTCCCAGGTGTAGGAGCAAATAGAGAGTAACTTGTTCACGCAGATTTGGCTGTACAGAGACCCTCCCTACAAGTCAGTTCCTTACAGACTCATAACAAAGCCGTATCAGCACATTGCAAGAGACAGTTAAGCTGCATCCCGAGGCAGGCTTTACAGCTGGAGTTGATGCAATTCAAGGGTACAGGTAAATCTGCGAAGGACTGAAGTCACTCGAGCTGTCCCCAAACATCCCATTTTGGGTCCAGAGACATTTCCTCTCCCGTATATTTGGTCTCTGGTGACAGAAAGGCTGGAAGAGAGTTTCCCTGGAGATTTTCCGTGTCCTTCCACCATCCGGCCTCGGCAGGTAGAGCTGGCTTACAGCCCTGAGCGTGTGCACCTGACACAGTATCGGAGACCATCCAGCGTGCTGCATCAGAAAATGTCAGTTAGGAGTCAGCAGAGAAAATGGAACAAAATGCATCTTTTTTCCCCGTAATTAGTAGCACTTTGTCCTTCCCTCCTTCATGTTCTCACAGTATTTATCCTGAGATACCATTTTGCTTTCCACACACTTTTCTTTGAAATCAATCTGTGATATCTTTGCAAATTGAAATGTTGCGCTACACATTTCTTCATCTTTTCTTCCTGCTCCTGCACACAGGACCTCGCAGACGGCTCTGTCCTCCGTGGATCCTTGGTTGGTCTCTCTACTCCAGCTACGTTCTTCCTTAGCAAAGTTCCAAGCACAGCTGAGATAAGAGTAAGGAAAACAAATCTTGTCAGAGTTTCTGAGTTTTGGAGCCAGAACTACTAATTGTCTTACTTTAGGTATCACTAGGATTGATCCTGAGTTTACTGACACCAAATAATTCTGAGACTTTCTGCCCCATTGTTTAGTAAGAAAAGATAATGTAGCTGCACGAATAATACATTTAAGAAAAAAAACAACCAAATTAGCACTTACTAAAAGTAATTTTTAATTATTTTGTTGACTTGAAATATCTGATTTTTAAGTCACATTATGTTAAATCAGTGATTTTATTTTGGAGAGTAAAAACAAGTGAAAATAAATAGAAAAAAGACAGAAACAGGGTAATATACAACAATGCTTATGTTACAGATTTTCAAAACAGGAATAGAAATTAACACTGGTTGTTACCCATTCCTATCATCAAATCTGTTGCTCAGATTAATAGATATAGTTATGCAAGACTGGGGAAATAATTGAATATTGGCTCTTGCTTTCAAGAAATCTTATTTTTTTTGTCTTTTTCTGTTTTAATTGACTTTAAAGAGTATAGTAATTGATAAGACATGAGAAACTACACGTTTAGAAGACCAAGATGAGAGGCATCCAACTATGGGTTTTTTTTATTAGTTTTATTGAGAAACAAATAGCCATAAGACAGTTTCAAAGCAGATTAGTATGACAGTTTAAATAATTAATACATTACATGTTGTTGTCTTCTTAGTGGTTATTCATAGTACAAGGTGCAGAAAGGATATCCTGTCCAAACACTACTAGTACAAATCTTTCTTCTCATTGAATTAAGAGAAAGTAGCTGTATTTCTATCCTAACTATTTTGTATAGACAGATACAAAATAATCCTTCATTTACACCCCCTTTTTTGTTTAGTTTTGTCAAAGATGGGTATTCTCTTGCCATTTAAATATTGTAGATGAGTGAATTCAGCAAAGTAATCTAAGACAGTCCAGTAGCCCATAATAGTAGTGGGTGATCCGTAGAACTGGAAATGTCACAAGTTCTTGACTTGAGCCTTTTATAACTCAATGTATTCATATGGCTTTACTATTTAATACTTCATTCTTATGCTTTTCTGCTGGATGATTAAGACCAAAGTAAAGCAAGACCTATATAACCAGAAATATAACTTTTTGTATTACACATCGCCATTGATTTTCCTCTGACTGTCCACAATACATACAACAAAAACATCTTTCCATCTCTGTTTCCACCCATATCTGGAAATAGAAATAAAATTTTTTTGACTGTATTACTTTAAAAATTTTTCTATTTCCTTCACTTGGCCAAGTTGTGCCTCTTTCAGTGTATGTTTTATCACATTTCACTGAAAATGTGGTTGAGATTTGGGGTGTTGCTACAAAAACTCTCACTGGATTGACCTCGATGTTCAGAGTTTGCACTGCAAGTGGAAGGGTGGCTCATCAGGTAACAGGTGTTGGGATGCCTGAGAGCCCTGGCTTCCCAGACCACTGCCGGGTCCTTGTGAACATGTCTGATAACCTGGAGAGCCCGCCGGCCAAGCCCAGCAGACCCTGGCTGAGTTACAGCTGGTGAGCACTGCCATTAGGAACAATCAAGTTTGTTGTTACCATCTCTTCAATTTTGTTGGCTGCTCACAAAGCAGAACTATGGAGTGAAACTTGTACAGATATGATGCATTCTATAGGGGCCTTTATTCTGTGTGAAAGCATCTATTAAAGATATGCCAAGTAAAGACTTGATTTTAGCAGGGTTTTGGGGACTACAGGACAGTTCTGGGTCCCACTTATCAGACCTTATACATAGTGAGAGAGAAGATCCCCTCCCTCTGGAACCAGGGCAAGGAGAGCAATGGGTGAGTTGGGAAAAATGCTGCGCTATGCAATTGTTGAGCTCACTCAAGGGTAGGCAATGACTGTGACACACAGAGTTGTGGGGTGGAAGTGCGTTTCAGGGATTCTCAGAAATACTTGAGAGAAAACCCCCATAAAAGACTGGATTTTCTACCATAATGCACAAAGGGACATGAGGTATTGCTTTTAGGCATTAAAGGGAAGCATGAGCCACCCCTAGAGGCAGAGTAAGTGTGAGACACCTGGTTTGCATTTATATAAAGCATTGCATAGGACAGTTCAACCTTCTAAGCACAATGCAAAGTAGCATAGCCAATCTATTAAGCACAGTGCCTCTTAACTCGTAATACATAGCATACAACAGTCTCGCCACAGCCGCTAACGTTTATTGAGCTCTTTGTATGGACTAGGCTGGGTTAAAAATAGTATATAAAGCAACTATTGAGTTTTCATCTCATGGACTTACCAGATAAATTATTTTACTATCATTTTTTAACAACTGAGTAAACTGTAGCTTAGAAAAATTTAGTGGCTAGACCAAAATCCAACAGCAAAACTGACTCAATGGCTTATTTCCCACACAGCAGGCATTTGATGGATTATTTTTCTTTTATCTTTGCTCTCTGAGTCTGTGACTAGCATATTTGTGCTGTCTTCAACATGGTATTCAATATTTAAAAGAACTATTTATATGTATGATATATCTTTATGAAGGTAATATATAGATTAGATATTAGTATGCATATATGTGTGAATTTCAAAAGGAAAGATATATGGCTAGCAATAATAGTTAATGGGACGTTGTATCCTTAGTGTGAGCTGTAGAATACATAGATGCACTAGTTTATGAATAACTCTTTTGATATATCAGTTCATTTTCCAAATAGTATTGATTATCTATCTATCTATCTATCTATCTATCTATCTATCTATCTATCTATCTATGTGCTAAAAATAGGACTCTACCTACAACAGAATTTATATACAATTTTGTTACTAAAAGTATCATGTCTTTGGGACTTGGAATTTTAGAAAATCTTAAATGATAAACATTGGAAAGTGGGAAGGTACATCATAAACAAAACAAACTTTTATCTAAAAATTCTATTTAGCAAATCTTTGGGAAATCTCTTTTCTTATGAGCAGAATATATTTAATGGGAGGAAAGAAAGCTCCTTTCAGAGAGAAGGACAGAAGGGAGGCCCTGAGTGGGTGATCCCCCTGGAAAATGTCATATTTTGCTTCTGTGCCAATAATGTTGATCATATGAAAATTTGATCTACATAGTAAGACTTTCCCTTTCCCTCTCCCTTTAAAAATTCATATATGTTTGCAGTACTTAATGATTATGTTTTGTAGCAATTTTAATTTACCTCAGTTATTTTTTGCACATCTCACCCTAAAGTTCCCTATTAATAGAATTTCCCAATCATTTGGGTGTGATTTAGCTACACAGAAGTAGGTTGTGATATATATATTTTATTCTAAAGGTATTTGATTTAAATATGAAAATTTTGGCACAAAATAAATTTTGTATGTTTTTCTTTGTTTTAAAAAGTAAAAATATATTAGTATACATCGTGAGCCCATAATATTAAGCTGAGCTGTAAATGGATATGGTCGACAATTTCTTTGAATAATTCCCTATGGTTGCAGAATGCTGGACTGTGTTGGATTGTGGTGTCGAGTTCAAGAACCTAAGGTAGTTGAATGTCAATGGAGTGCCCACTTTTGACAGGTGTAGACAAAGGAAGGGTTGTAGAAAGAAA